>CAUYPO010043635.1:0-10415 GCA_963574435.1 Cheirogaleus major
ATTTTTAAATGTCTTTGTGTATATAGTTAGTTCTTATTGATTCTAGTAAATTGGAGGGAACATATTGAATTTTTAAAACTTTAATACGGTCAATTTAGCCAGCATTGAAACCCAAGCTAAAATAGCTATTTGCCAAGTAGAAGGCTAAAACAATTTAATTGTTGGCTTGGTTAGGATCGCTGCCCTAGGTTCGGTGCCCCACGTCTGCTCTGGGATCACAAGAAGGAATTAATCCCCCAGAAGCTGCATGTGGGCTGTGGGTCCAACCAGGAGCCCCTGGAAGTAGGAACATGATCTCCTTAGTGTTTAAAGAAGGCCATAGAGAGGTTTAATTTTTGGGCTAAGGGCTCAAAGCCCATGGATTGCTAAGGGCTTACACTGAGAAGTTCCATTTGCCTGTGTGGAAAGAATGATTCATGTCATCTCATAAAATATCTGAAAAAATTCTCAAAGGCATACAAAAATAACTCCCATTATCACATTATCTCAATTTGTCTTTTAAAGTAGGTCAAAGTATGGGTGGAACTATCTGGAAAGAAACTGCACTCAATACTGATTTACTTAAGTGAACCTTCCTAAGAGCAGACTGGTAGCCACCTCTCACATACTTTTAGATACCAGAGATTTCAGATGTCACAAACCCTGGGTAAAGAGTCTTTGTTGCTCTACTAAGATTGGAGCAGTCAACAGGCAGAGGAAAACAAGATAGGGACTGTACTACCCAGGTGGCCCCAAACCTCCACGGTGGGAAGCAAGCCAGTTTTGGGGCTCTGGGTCCCTTAACCTACAAACACTACAGCATTGTCATGGTTCAGGATTCTGGGATTCCCCAGTGGGTGAGTCACTAAGTCGCCAGAATCTTTTCCTGACTGGTCATTGATACCTGATAATTCACGCAAGGGCCAAGGGTTTCACTGTCCTGGTAAAAATCAGGCTTAAAATGTCAATGTTTTCTGGCAGAAGTATTGACTTAAATTGGCATGAAGGTATGAGGACTGACAGTAGATGCTTTTCAAAAAGAGCATTTACAGCAAGTAAGCAGGGGAAAGAAAATAGATGAGAGATAATTGTGGGGGAGGGAGGATTAAGTAAAGAGAAAGAACATAGGAAGGAGAGACTAAAAATCTTAAGTCACATGTTTCCTATTTTACATTTCAGCTTAGAGTTGGGCCCTCCTTCCATTGCCACTTAGAATTGCTCTGGCAACTAATGAATAGGTGACACATACTTACAACATGCTATATCCTGGAGCTAGGAAGGTGATTTCTTTTGCCTCGTTGATTTTAACTAGACTAAAGTTTCCAGGATCCTTGCCTCACCCTATGGTGTCTCTTGATGAGTGGCTCTGGGATCATCAAAAATGTCTGGCATTTCTATTAGAATGTAGTTTTCAGGGAGTGCCATATTTAAAACTACTAAAGTTAGCTCCTGCTAAAGTCTTGAAGCATTCTTTTTTGTAAAAAAAAAAAAAAAAATTCATCTTGACTATATTTCTGTAGTTAATGGAGACAAGTTAGAGATGTTAAATGTTCTTATCTTGGGGATCGGGAAAGGATGCCCAAAATATTGGCTGATTTTTTTTTATTTTTTTTTTTTTTGCTTACCTAATAAATTCCTAATATTATTGATTCCTTTGAAGGGGAAAAAAAGTAGTGAGGGCAAAGGAGCATGGAAATTTTTCTAGGACTACTGAGTAGTCATTGAAAAACACTATCCATTAAAGTTTACCATGAAAATTTTACAAGTAAAATAATTTACAAACAAGGAAGTCATAATGGAAGCACTGAAATCTCACTGTGATGTTTCATCCATCAGGTACACATTGTATATACCACCTTGTGCTTCTAAGGAAAATGGAAAGAAATCCACTTTTGTAGACCTAGGTCTACAAATGCAGCCTTTCCCCCACCACCCCTGGATCCCACTCAGTTCTCTCACTCTTCCATTCCTGATTTTTTACTTCTCCCTCTGCTATTCTCGTCTTTTCTCTGCAACTCCCCATTTGTTAAGCCAATGCAAGAAACCGCAGCCATTGCTCTTCAGAGAAAGATAATAAAGCATGGCCACTCTGATAATACTGTGCCCTCCCAAATGTGATAGTGGGTCCCTGGATACCACTTTTACAAAGTGTTTCTGTGTTTTCATCTTCCTCTCTTCCCGCATAAGGAAGTAGCTGATTCAGGAGAGATGTGAATCCCCTGGTCTGTTCTATCCCTGAGCCACCCTATGTTTCCCGGAGTTAGGGGTCAGTGGATTATAAACACTAAAGGCTAATGCAAGAGTAAGGCAGAGGTAGCAGACAGGCAACAGCTAATAAAGATAGAAAAAAATGAGTGTTGCAGGTATCATGATCGTTTATCTAGAAACCTAAGAGATCAACGGAAAACTATTTAGACTAATAAGAGTGTTCGTTAAGGTGACCAGATACAAGCTAAACATATGAAAGATCAATCAGGACTTAGAAAACCAGGCTTCAAGTTGTACTAGAGTTAGAGCTACAAGATAGTGCTTATTTTAATTGGCCAACATCGTAGCAATTGTTGGAGGGAAAATGGAAAAGATAAACATAGAGACTCTAATAATAAAATTCTTTCTTACCCTAGAGACGAAGCATATGATTTTTATAGTGAAATCAAACCCATTAAAAACACAGCTTTGAAAAAAGAAAAGGGAAAGGGGGAAAAAAACCCCACAGCTTTGGCAACTTCATTTTTCAAACTCAAAGTCATCTTGAGATTGTCTCATTCAGGGATAATAAGCCATGTGATTAAATAGCTACATGTCATCGAAAGCCCCTGTACTTTTTGTAACCCCTGCTCCTATCCTAATACAGACCCCTCTATTAGTTTGCTAGAGCTACTGCAACAAGGTGCCACAGACTGGTGGCTTAAACAACAGAAAGGTATTTTCTCACAGTTCTGGAGGCTGGAAGTCTGAGATTAAGGTGTCAACAGAAATGATTCCTTCTGAGGCCTCTCTCCTTGGCTCTGAGATGGCCTTTTTCCCCTGTGTCTTCACGTGGTCTTCCCTCGTTGCTTGTGTCTGCGTCCAAATTTCCTCTTCTTTTAAGGACACTAAACACATTGGATTACGACCCACCCTAATGAGACCTTATTTTAATTTTATTACCTCTTTTAAGCCCCTGCTTCCAAATATAGTCACATTCTGAGGTACTGAAGGTTAGGACTTTAGCAAATGAATTTTTGGGGTGGAAGTGTTATGTGCCTACTTTTAGCTAAAGTGTATGTGATATAGAAAAGGCTTGGGAAATAGAATTCCAAAATTGTTTTCTATATACCAACGTTAACCAGTTTGAAAATGCAAAGGGGGAAATTTTAATTCACACTAGCAAAACAAATATATAAACTAGCAAAAATGAGAAATAAGCCTAATAATTATTAAGCTTACATGGAAAAAATAAGACTTACCTGGAAAAAAAATACAACTATGTAACTATATAGCTGTATAAATGTTTAACTATATGACTACACACCCTAAATTTATGTATATGTACACACACACACCCCAAATTCAGCTGAAGTGTATTTAATAGAAAAGGGAGTTGGGAATGCAGAATTCCAAAATTGTTGTCTAGATATCAGCATTAGCCAATTAGAAAAATGTCATGGGTACATTAAAGACCTGAATAAATGAAAAGATCCATAACATTATGACATTCCTGGATTGGAAGACTCGGTAGTGTAAATATAGCCATTCTTCCCCAAAACATAAATTCAATGCAATCATAATCAGAACACAATAAACTTTTTATGGAGATTGACAAGTGCTCAGCGGGGAGGAGATGAGGTCTGAGCTTAACCTGTAGGATGAGTGAAGCCAGAGCGGGCAGGCACCCAAGTTCTCTAGAATTTGAGCCTTTGAAGGGTTTGAGTAGGGTGAGGCTTTCTAGGGTTTCATTTGCAAATAGGTCTAATTGCTAAAGACAGACTGGATTGTGTGCAAGAAGGAAGGGCGGGAGGACCAATCGGGACCCGTGGCCACTCTACTGATGAGAGAGGAGCCCTGAGCCAGGGCAGGGAAGCTCAGAAGTGATGGCAAAAAAGGGTGACCTTGGTGCTGCTCGGTCCACAGGGAGGAGAGAGGGAGGAAAAGGAGGAGCCTAGACTGAACCTGGGGCTTCAACACCACGTGAGAATGAAGCAGTCACTCATGGAATCAGAATGGAAAGGGATCTCAGCCCAGGCAGATTGAGCCACTTCTGTGTCCGCTCCAGAAGTTCTCTGCTCAGAATTCCCCCCAGAAGGCGACACATCGCATTGCAGTGGCCTAAATGCCTGTCTCCAGGCTGGTGTCTGCTCCTTAAAAGGAGCATGCTGGATGGTGTCTTGACCTTCAGATCCATAATACCAGACACACAGTAAACGTCGGCTGAAATAATTGTCTAGTTCCACCTTGAGAGACCCTAAAACCCAGACGGTTAAGTGAATTGAGAGGAGAGTCGAGAGCTTGTCGCCGTGTCAAGACTTGAACCTTGGTCATCTTTATTCCAGGCAACCAACTGTTCTCTCCACTGCAACACAAGTGAGTGGCAAAGCTGGGTTTAGAGCTGGTAACAGGGAGTGTGGCATTCTTGGGTCCCCCTGCATGAAGTGGCTGAGAAGCACCCGTTTATCATGAACTGCAGCACCTCTTCCCTTGGGTCCCCTCCTGGTTATTTTGAATTGAGCTCTATTTAATAGCAGTGCTCGTTGTTAAAGATCGCAATGAGATGGGCTACTCCTTAGCTGGGCGAATACACACTGGCACGTGAATGAGTAGATCCTCTGCCCCACCACAGCCCAGACTATGTGCAAGGTCTTATTTCCCACTTGACTCCCGTCAGGAATCTGTCCTTGCAACCTGGCCACCAGGTACAGGGCCGGGTGCAGAGCCCATCCCTGGCCAGACAAGAGGAGCAGCAAGAACCACCAGGGGCAACGGTCCTGTCGCTGAGCGCAAGTGAGAGAGAGAACGGCGAGTGAACAGAAATGTAACATTTAGGGGACACTTTTTACAGGGCACTAAGGCTCTGCCTAAGCAGGCAGGGCGAGCGCTGGTGACATTTGGACAATCATGGTTCAATGTGACCCGCAGGATTGCACCGGGCCTTCTTGAACTTGATAAACTTGGTAAAAAACAAAAAACAAAACAAAACAAAACAAAAAAAACCGCCGAGCGTCAGAGAAATTCAGGAGTGACTGTTGTATTATTATAAGTCACATTTCGCTCTCAGCCCTTCCTCCCTGCGCTTGGAAAAAGTGCTGCGCACCCGGCTCCGCCAGGGGGCAGGAGAGGTCATATCACAAAGGGAATTTTAAAAAAAATTCCAACTTTTCCCCCCAAACTGTGTTCCTCCCCGGGAAACCGAATCCTCCAGCTGTGGCGTCCCAGGCGCCCGCCCCTCGCCCGCCGCCTGTCCCTGTGCCCCCGGCCGGCCCCGCGCAGCCCGCCGCGCCCGCGACCCGCGCTGCCCGGCTCCTCCGCCCCCGCCCCGGGCCCCGAAGATGAAGCTCTGGCTGCTGCTTGGGCTTCTGCTGCTGCACGGAGCGCTGGAGGATGGTGAGTGACTCTGGGCGAGGGGGCCACCCGGGACCCCCAGCCCCTGTCGCCCTCCTGCCAGCTCTTCCTCTAACTTTCAGCCTGCCGTGGCTCTGCCCCGCGGCGCCACTCCCTGCCGGTGCACCTGCCCCCTCCTGGTGGGGTCTCCTTTCCTCCCGCCCCCCTACATCCCCAGAGAGCCGTCTGGGGGAGGTGGCAGCTACCCCGATCCTTGGGAGCCCACCAGGACCTCTCCAGCGCTCCCGCAAAGCCCTCGCTCCGCGGGCGCACGGAGCATCCCCAGCCGGCGCCTGGTCCAGCCCCCAGTGTCAACGTGTCGGTCTGGGAGGTGGCCCGGGAGCGGCGGGTCGCTTCCACCCGCGCGCGCCGCGTGGCCGGGACCTCTGCAACTGAGGGCGGCTGCCACCTAAGCAAGGCAATTGCAAATGACTTCCACTTCCCCTTCGCAGTCCGGAGCGTGTTTCGTTATACCACCTCGGGCTTGACTCCTGCGAGATCTTCCTCGGTCTTTGATCAAAAATTTCTATGTATCAAACTGCAAAACAAATCAAAACCCCACAACTTGTTACATTTCATATCTGATTGGACGGGAAAAGGTGCAAACTTTTTTGGGGTGTTTTGGGGTTTTTTCTGCTTGGTTGTGTTTTTTGGGTTTTAGGGGTTTTTTTGTACAACATATGGGAATGTGCGCCACTGCGCATTTTTGAATGTGTGCCTGGCCTGGGTCCACCCTGTTGTGTAGACTCATAACCACAGGGTCAGGATTTATTATTATGCGTTTTTATGTGTGTGTGTGTGTGTGTGTTACTGTTGTACATATTATATTACTATCAGCATTTAGTTGTTTTGTTTGCTTCATTATTTACTCAACTGGTGTTTTTGTACAGTACATATTTCATCTGGGCACATCCTGGTGTCCTCAAACCTCTTGAAATTCCTAGTCTACAATTTTTGCTTAGATTTGGTGGGAATTCAGCTTTTGCTGTTATGCAACCTCACCCTGGAGCCAGCTCAACCTGGCTCAGATTTTATCCACTCCTCAATCCTGCCCAGCTCCTTCCTTTCCTATGAAACTCCAAGGATTTGCCAAAAAAATACCACATTCTAGTTTGCAAAGGCCAAGATGGTGTGGGATTTGAAGTTGAGCGTGAGACTCTTAAGCCTAGAGCCCTGCTTAATAAACTGAAGGCAGCGCTTCTACTTTTGGTGGTGGTGGGGGGTGAATAATACTTAATTCTGTGCCCAGAGAGAAGTTGGCATGAGTTCAGTTTGTAAAATGCATCATTAAAAAGCTGCTGGCAGGTCCCCCGTATGTAACTGCTGACATGGCGGAAATGCAGTATTCAGTATCATTTTTTAATAAGGCAGAAGATGGCCAGACAAAATCATTTCAAATCATCCATTCACTTGTTTACACCTAAGATGCCAGTCTTGGGGGCTCAGGAAGCGATTTCAGCTCCTGCCTCCTGGATCCTTCCCAGCCGATGTGCACCCAGACCATGTGAATGATGGCAAACAGCTGCCTAAATAAATTAGCATCTGTTTAAAATGTAATTCATGCAAACAGTAAACATTTGGGAGACAATCAGAGAAAGTGGAATAGAGACTGAATATTTTATAAGAAATAATTGATAAGTTTTAGGTGTGATAATAGCACTGTGATTTTGTTTTTGAAAGTACATATATAGGTATAGACTATTTATGGATAAAAATATACATCGTGCTACATTAAATTATGTAACAGTTTTCCTAAACCTAGTAAGAATATTTTTCCTGTTTGGAGTTGTGTGGTGGGTTGGGGACAGGCACAGCCAATGAGAGTGGATTACCCTTCCAGGGCTGGCCTCTAAATTGGCAGATTGGTAACATGCTGCCTGCCAGGCTAACCCAAAGCCCGAGCTGCAAACCCAAAACCCACAAGTCAACTTGTCCCACTGCCTTTCCGTTTTTGTCATCGCATCTAGGAGAGAGCCATCTAAGAGAAAAAGGCTTCTTTGCAAGTGCACATGGGGATGGACATCTATCCTAACCCAACAAACTTTGCCTTGTCTTCTAAAATGCTTTAAATTTTTGGAAGTCATGTTCTTTCTCCTTGAGAAGAGAGAAAGCTGGAAGGGCATATAATATTTCATGGCATAAAACTAAGGCATGAAAAGTCAATAAATAACCCAAGATCCCACTTGGAGTCAGACATTGATCACAGCACCTGACGTTCAGCATTTATATGGACTATGTACCATTGAGTTTATTAATATAGTGCTGCTAAAAAGTATAAAATAACAGGCACTTACCAACCTTTGATTACCTACATATTTTTATTCAATGTCAGGCGCAAATGTTGAAGCATAAATATCGATTTATTACTGCTGTTTTGTTGAACGACACCAGACCCTTGATCCGTGCTAATTTAATCTTCAGTCTAACATGGGTTTATTTTGCATATTATGAAAGCGTTTTCTTCCTGGGAGGACTAAAGAGATTCATTATGGTAGGAGGGCAGCACAGCCAGATCTCTGGAAAGATGAGAACAGAGACAAATGACAGTGATTCTCTAATCAAGACCCTGTCTCACGTTTGTGTCTTAGTTTATTCCTTGGAAAATGAGTAAAAATTAGTTCCGAAATCTTTATAATGAAAAAAGAATGATAAAATTCCTCTTTTTTTATGAGTGCAAATCATGAAGGGTTTGAAGCATTGAGCATTTTTGCCTGTATGTTTGACATACAAAATAATCTGTGATCCTTAAGAGACAAGAAAGAGAAAAGTTTGAGGGCAAGAGAGGGAGAGCTGGGTGATCAGAGGAGGGCGCAAAGTCCTCAGGTGTGTTGGTTTTTCCTGGAGAAGGTTGTAAAACCCTTTCTTTGTGATGCTCATGACCAAATGAAAAGACCAGATAATAAACAAAGACATCATTTCAGGAAGTGCTGAGTGGCTTGAAGAATCATTCATCAGGGTATATTAGTTTCCTACAGCCGTGAACTGGGAGGCTTAAAACAACAGGAGATTGTTTTCTCCCAGCCTGGAGGCTTGAAGTCCCAAATCAAAGTGTCAGCAGGGCCAAGCTGCTTCTGCCACTCAGGGTGGAATCCTTCCCTGCCTCTGCTGGCTTCCAGAAGTGGCCAGCAACCCTTAGCGTTCCTTGGCTTGCAACTGAATCTCTCCGATGTCTGCCTCTGTTTCCACCTGGCCACCTTCTCCCTGTGTGTCTGTCTTCACGTGGCATTTTACTCTTCGTATGTGTCCCTTCTCTGCTTATAAGGACATTAGTCATATTGGATGAGAGCCTACCCTAATGACTTCGTCTGAACTTGAGTACATCTGCAAAACCCTATTTCCTTCCAAGTACGGTCACATTCCCAGGTGCTGGCGGTTAGGACTTCCATGTAGCCTTTTAGTGGCCAAAACCAACTGATAACACAGGGTAAGACGTGCATAGAGGATTGAAGAGGGGAGTGGGGGTGCTGTGCTGTGTCCTCCCAAAATCTCAGGTTGACATTTTATCTCCAATGAGGTGCTGTTGGCAGTGGCAGGTGTTTGGGTCATGGGGGCGGATCCTCCATGAATAGATCAATCCCTCCCTTGAGGGTGAGGGAGTTCTATTAGTTCCAGGCAAGAGCTGGTCATTAAAAAGAGCCCAGCGGCACCTGTCCCCCACTTCCTCTCTTGCCACGTGATCTCTGCACAGCCGACTCCCCTTCCGCCGTGAGTAGAAGAAGCTTCCCGAAGCCCTCACCAGAAGCAGATGCCAGCACCGGGCTTCTTGTGCAGCCTTGTTCTGCTGATGAAGGCCCTTTAAAGCCTCCACAGAATGTGAACTGGTACCAAAGGACCAGAGTAAAGGAGACATGAGTTTATTCGGGAAGCTTCCATGCCAGGGCTCGAACAGTGGCTGGCCAACCCGGCAGTCCTCCAGGCCGTACCCAGAAACAGCAAGTGACTAAATAGGCAAGTACAAACACACACTAACTTGGGGATACGGTGTGTGTCACCAGGGATGGTAGGGCATTCTTCCATAAAGGTTGGTAGGGACTCAGCCACCCCAGGGGCTGGGGAGAGGGGCTGTGTTGCCAGTCTTTCTTTCTTTTTTTTTTCCTTTCTTTCTTTTTATTTTATTTTATTTTTTGTTAACTGTGTTTCCTCGTTTCACCTGAACATCTCAACCTGTGATTTTCTTTAATGCTTTCAGCCTCCCAGAACGGGGTTGGGGCTAGAATCTTTGATTAGCCCACAAGCCTGCAGAACCGTGAGCCAAATAAATCTCTTTTCTTTATAAACAACCTAGCTCCAGGTATGTCTCTACAGCAGCACAAAACAGACTAAGATAGAAAATTGGCACCAAGTACTGGGTGTTGCTACAAAAATAACTGAAAATGTGGGAGCAGCTTTGGAACTGGGTAATGGGCCGAGGTTGGAAGAGTTTGGAGGGCTTGGAGGAAGACGGGAAGATGAGGGAAAGTTTGGAACTTCTTAGAGATTAGTTAAGTGGTTGTGACCAAGATGCTCATAGAAATATGGACAGTGAAGGGCATGCCGATGAGGTGTCAGGTGGAAATGAAGTACGTATTGGGAACGGGAGCAAAGACCTTGGCTGCCCTGTGTCCATGCCCTGGAATTTAAGAGTGTAGACCTAGGATATCTGGTGGAAGAAATTTCTAAGCAGCAAAAAAAAGCACTCAAGAAATAGTGAGCGTGGCTACTTTTAAAAGCTTATGATCGGCCGGGCGCGGTGGCTCACGCCTGTAATCCTAGCACTCTGGGAGGCCGAGGTGGGCGGATCACTCAAGGTCAGGAGTTCGAAACCAGAGCGAGACCCCATCTCTACTAAAAATAGAAAGAAATTAATCGGCCAACTAAAA
>CAUYPO010043644.1:0-18014 GCA_963574435.1 Cheirogaleus major
CCAGTGTTCTTGACTGTTCCAGAACTGCGCCCTCTCAGCTTTGCCGTTCTCGGCAGAGAGCTCCATCATGCACCGTGCTGGAAGTCAACTTTAATTCTCTCTTTCCCTCCACCCCATTTCATCTTACTCCCCCAAGCATCCAGCAGACCTGCCAGCCCCAGGTTTGGGGTATGTCCTGCGTGAATCTGTGTCTCCAATCCCCTCCTCTGTCACTCTCCCGAAACTTGTGCTCACTCTGTGAACACATCAGCCCCATTCCTGCCTCAGGGTCTCATGCTTGCCGCTCCCTCACCCGGAAGGCATGTCTCCAGTCTCTGCCAACCTGGCCTTTTCTCATTGTCCAGGTCTTTGCTGAAATGCACGCTCCTGCAAGAGCACTGTCTCACCTGCCTTGCAAAGTGCCACCTTTCCAGTGCTCTCTCTCTCAGCCTCCCAGCCTGCTGCCCTGCTTTCAGAGCACTCACCGCTCTGCAGTGGTCTTGCCTATTTGCTTCTTTATTTGCTCTCTTCCTTATGAGAATTGAAGCTCCTGTCTGTCTTGTTCACTGCTGGGCCCTGAGCTGCTGAAACAGTGCCTGGTGCATAGTATAATAGATGTGCAATAAATATTTGTTGAATAAACAAATGGACGAAGACTGCTGGTTAGTCCCAACCCCAGGGTACTCAGGTTAGTTTTCTTTCCTGTATATCTCACAGCTGTCCGCTGGGTTGCTAACCATGAAGTACTTTACTTACCTAGAAGTCTTTTATCTAGCAACCCCAGCTGTCCAAAACACCATTGAAACCCAGATGTTAAAAAAAAAAAAAGGGATTCATGTATTTAGGGTCTTTCTAGCTTTCCCTTCAAGTTTATTAATTCCAATTTTCATTGAGGTTCTAACAAGTTTGACTAGTTGCTTTCCCAAGGCCCAGCAGATTAGGAGAGAGGGCGCGGGGTGCACGCAGACGCTCTGACAGCAGTAGGAAGTGATGCTTGACAGTGAAGAGGCAGAACTTGTACAGACCAGGCGACTCAGAAGGGCAGCCACTGGGGACAGGTGTGCAGGATGGTCCTCAGGAGCCCTGAGGACATGGAGTACAGCCTGGGGCATGACTGATGTTTATAATGATGGCTTTCTCAGGAAAGGGATTTGTGTCTGCTCTCTACTACCAAAAAACATGTTATTTTGTAATTTTTTAAAATTATGAAATGTTTTAAATCGTCAGGAGATAATTCAATAGACAACTTTCATTTTACAAAGAAAGCAGGCCCAGTGAGTACTATGTACTCACTATCTGGATTTACCAAATGGTGCTATTTTATCTCATTATCTTCAGTTTTGTTTTGTTCTGTTTGAAACAGGGTCTCGCTCTGAGGCTAGAGTGCCATGGCGTCATCATAGCTCACAGCAACCTCAAACTCCTGGGCTCAAGTGATCCTTCTGCCTCAGTCTACCAAGTAGCTGGGACTACAGGCACAAGCCACCTCCCCCCATCCAGCTGATATTTCTATTTTTTGTAGAGAAGAGGTCTTGCTCTTGCTCAGGCTGGTCTCAAACTCCTGGCCTCAAGTGCTCCTCCCACCTCTGCCACCCAAAGTGCCAGGATTACAGGCGTGAGCCACCACACCCAGCCCCCTATATTCGGTTTTTTTAAAAAAGAAAAAGGCTAGGTGCAGTGGCTCACCTGTAATCCCAGCTACTCGGGAGGCTGAGGTAGGAGGATCGCTTGAGCCCAGGAGTTTCAGGCTGCAGTGAGCTATGATCATACCACTACAGCCTGAGGTGACAGAGTGAGACCCCCATCTCTTAAAAAAAAAAAAAAGAAAAAGAAATAAACACTATAAACTGAAGCCTGCCTAGCTCTTCCCAGGAAACAATCACTATTTTAAAGTTGCTCTGTCTTCTCTATGCAAGGGTTAACGTGTTATATGAAAAAAAAATCCTCTTATGTGAAACAATTTATAATAAATATTATAAATTAGATATTAAATAAGTGTTTAGTTGTAAAATATAAACAATAAACATTTAAAAATCATCATGAATTTCTTTTTTTCTTTTCCCTACCCTCCCTCTGTCCCTTTATCCCTCCCTTCTTTCCTTTTTTATAATTACCAAAGTCTGCCTTAATAAAGCAGTGATGTGCCGACATGCACAGCATGACACAGACGGTTTTAGCATTCATTTGGATTGCTGTCTGCTCAAACTGCGACTCTCTCAAAGGTAAGGCCAGTGTCTGCGGGGCTTGCTGTCTCAAGTACCTACACTGGAGCCTTGCACATAATAGGGGCTCGGGAAATATTTATTGAACTGAATTGAACACAGAGCACCATGTGTTTTCTATAGTGAAGACAATGTTTCATTGAGCAATTAGATGTCTGGATCCTAGAAATTTGGTGTGTAAACTGGAGAATTAGCACTTAAAAAAACTTTTCTTTTAATTAAAACAAAATTTTTAAAAAGCCTTTTGATAGGCCGGGCGCAGTGGCTCATGCTTGTAAACCTAGCATTCTGGGAGGCCAAGGCGGGAGAAGGTCAGGAGTTTGAAACCAGCCTGAGCAAGAGCAAGACCCCGTCTCTGCTAAAAATAGAAAGAAATTAATTGGCCAACTAAAAACATATATAGAAAAAATGAGCCGGGCATGGTGGCGCATGCCTGTAGTCCCAGCTACTCAGGAGGCTGAGGCAGGAGGATTGCTTGAGCCCAGGAGTTTGAGGTTGCTGTGAACTAGGCTGACACCACAGCACTCTAGCCTGGGCAACAAAGTGAGAACTCTTTTTTAAAAAAAAAAAAAAAAGCCTTTTGATAACCAGGGCAAACAGGTTTCTGTAGCAGGTGATGAATATTACCCGACTTGATTGGATTGCATCTTTATAATGTCTTGGCAAAGCTTTACCCTAGGCTGAAACACAGACCATATACTTCGTCCAACAAATATTTGTTGAGCAGCTATCCCTGTCAGGCAGCGAGCTACAAGGAAGAGGAGACAGATGAAGCCCCTGAAGTTTACACTTAATTAAAATTTGGCCTTTGGATGTTTGGGGTTTACCAGACTTCCCATGAATTTCCATGAGATCAGCCTTGTCCCTTGGCCAAGCTGCAATTCCCAGCCACTTCCTCAGACTGGGTCCTCGGGTGATTCAGGAATGCATGGACAGCTGGGTGGTGGAGTCCAGGGGCAACTGTAAGGTCTGGGTCTGGTCCCAGCCCCGCCATTCACGGTGAGCGTTGGCACATAGGTGCAAATCATGTTATAGCAGCGGCCAGCGGCGGCATGCAGGCTGGGGGCTGTGCTAACTGCTGCCGCCCCTCAGCTTCCGCAAGTGGGTATTGCCACGCTGGAACACGGGCCCTGTCCTGCCACTCGTCTAATTTTCAAGAGAAGCCTGAAATCCTGATGAAATATGAATATGAAATTTCCCAAATCTTAAATGTTGGCAAATGAGTTACAAACTTTTTTCAAGTCCTTCAAACCAGACAAAATATACCCGCAGGCTGGGTGTGTGCCCGTCCTCTGCCTCGTGCTCCGTAGACCTGTTTTAGTATCTGCCTTATACACGGGCTCAACCGGGCAATTCGCAATGTCCCACTGAGCTCCAGAGTGCTGTCACACCAGGCACGCTTGACTCTCCCAGGTGACACTGCTGACAGGTACTGCCCGCCATGTGTCTAGGTGTGGTAGAAAACAGACAGGCTGGCCCACAGGCCTGTCTTCACAGCCCTGGCATTCTTTGTGCATACAGAAAGGCAGTTTTTGTGGTCTCATTTTCAATTTTTGGAATTGTCACTGTTAGTGACTCAAGACCTTAGACTTGGAAGGGGTGTCTCCTCCTTTGCGGTGGACATGACACCCTGAGGGGCTGGCCGTGGCTTCTCCTCCCTGGCAGGCCCACCTGCGCTGACTGCCCTGGCGGGGTCCTGAGCTGTCCCCTCAAACCCCTTTCTCTGCCCAGTTTTCCTCACTTGGTTAGAAAGGGTGGCTTCAGTTTTCTGCACACTCCCTTGCCAACAGGGTTCTGTTTTGCTTCTAGGCTGGCAGTTTCCACAGCCTGGTCACTGGCAAGCTGCTCTGACGGGTCCACATCCAGTCCTCATTGCTGTTCTGTGACACCTGTTCAGAGTCTGTAGCATGACTGCGGAGAACACCAGTCTCTGCCATTCCCGGCAGCTGGCGTCTTCTGAAGGCACACCGAAACTTTCAGAGCACGTTTCTCTTCCTGGATCTACCTACAGCAAAGCTGGGACCTTCCACAGGAATCTCCTGAGATTTTCTTTCTGTTTTTTGGAGACAGAGTCTCACTCTGTCACCCAGGCTAGAGTGCAGTGGCATCCTCATAGCTCATAGCAACCTCAAACTCCTGGGCTCAAGCAATCTTCCTGCCTCAGCCTCCCAAGTAGCCGGGTCTACAGGCATGCACCACTGCGCCCAGCGAATAGTTCTATCTTTAGCAGACATAGAGTCTTGCTCTAGCTCAGGCTGGTCTTGAACTCCCGACCTCAAGTGATCCTCCTGCCTTGGCCTCCCAGAGTGCTGGATTACAGGTGTGAGCCACCGTGCCCAGCCTTGCATTCTTTTTGGAATTTATTTTTAAGAAAAGCAGCTCCCACAGTCAAAAAGCTGTTTTGTGTGTCAGAGTGGGGTTCCCGGGGCAGCCATCCTCTGGGCGGTGGGGCCTGTGCTAACTGGCGGGTGGGAGTGAAGCTCACGGGAATGTCGACAATCTGGGTTTTGTGAGTCTCCCGAAGCTCACAGCTCTGATGGCATCCTTTCTTGCCTGCGCTTCCTCCATTCTCTTCCCCTTATCCTGAGGCCTGGCCATAGTCTTCTAGAACTTGTAACTGAGAAGGTCCCCTCGCTGAGGGAGCCCCAGCTTCCATCTGGAAGACACTCTGTCTCCTTTCCCCTGGGGCTCACAGGGTGACAGGCTGGGCCTCTCACTCAGTGAGGACTCACTTGTCGGATTGGTGACTTTGGAAGGAGAACTAGCACTTGAAGCCCAGTCCTTTCGCTCACTCTTTCCCTCAGGAGCCAGCCACCCAAGGACTGCTCTGCCCCTTCCAGCTGTACGAGTTACGGGGCCTGGCTCCCCAAAGGTGACCTGTGGCGCTCTAGGGCTGCCTCTGCCACAGCGACACACTTGTCCGCCAAGTGACGTTTTGGGTTCTCTGAATGTCTCCTGAAACAAATGAAAACTTTTTAAAATTAAAGACTTCGAGGAGCTCTCAACCAGGAAGGCTACTTATCTTAATGTTTTTGATACCTGCGACATCTGAGAGTCTAGTCTACTCTATCCAAACGTGCCTCTTACTACTTTTCATTCCTGTCTCTCCTAGGGCCCCTCGAAGCATCTCCATTCTCTCTAGCTTCTCTTCCTTTTTTCAATCAGGAATACCCAGCTTCAGCAACCGTCTTTCCCTTCTTAACAGATTGCTCAGGAATCATGCTCCCCAAAGGAATGAACGCGACTCCATTCTCTCTGAGTACTGTGCCGACTCTCAAAACATTTGAGGCTAGATTTACTTGGTCCAAATGTTTATGGTTAGTTACATCAAAGAGATTTTTTCACTAATAAAAGTGTTTTCATTTAAGGCAAGAACTTGGTTATGGATCCTTCTAGACATCTGTCTTTATTTCCTGGTGTCTACCTCGGTGTCTGACACAGAGCAGGGTGCAATCAATATTTTTTTTTAAGCTGGTCATATTTAGCAGTGGGGGGCTGTATGTCAATCAACATTTTTATTGCATCAGTGTGGTTGAGTGAATTAGGATTGCTTCTTTTGTAACTTCCTCTAATGCTGAGAGCTCTCAGCAAACAGTAGCAACCAAGATGTAGCACTGACTGACTCAACTCAATCTTTATCTCTAGAGACTGCTGATAGAAGATTCTACCTATTCAAATTGAACCCAGCTCTTTATGTTGTAATCACCCCTTTTTATTCTCATTTTCCTTTCCCCATTATCCTAATGTGCTTAACATATATCTTTTTGTTTAGAGGTATTTTCTGCAAAGTGTATATTGTTTAGTGTACACATACTTTCAATTTGTATACATGGTATAAGGTCATGTATTTCCTTCTGATTCTTCCTTCCCCCACTCAGTGCTGCTCTAATTATCCAGCCATGTTGCCATAGGTTCATCGAATCCATTGCTTCTCACACCTGCAGAATCCTTCATGCATGCATTTCACTGTCCTATTGCTCAGGGTGGACATTCAAGTTACCTCCAACTCCTCCCACCACCATTGCCAAGGTCAACTGCCTACATGTCTCTCTGGACCTGAGAATTTCACTGGGACATAGAACCATGAGTGACATTCTTGGGCCATAGGAAGGTGGCCATCCAAACAAGGACAATTTAGAGAATGAGAGGGGGCACTATTAATAATTACATGAGAACAAGATGCATAAACCAAGATTGTCCCAGGCCAAAAGCTACAAGGACGTAGAAGTTGACTGAAAGAGTACCTGACTGCCTTCCAGAGTGACTCCGGTGCCCACTCCCCCACGAAGGCAGGGGCTCCGGTGTCTCCGCCTCCTGCCACACTTTGCATTGCCCATTGTGCTTATTTTACACCATGACAATAAGAACAAAATAGCTCATTGTTGTTTTAATCTACAGTCCTCTGGGTATTAATATGTTTGTGCATTTCTATGTTTGTTCACCTTTTGGATTTTCTCATTTGGAAACTGTTTGATTCCTTTGCCTATTTTTCTGTTGGGGTTTTCTCATTGATTGGCAAGCGTTTCATACATTTTCTAGCTATTAATCACCTGTCAGTTTTAGATACTCCAAATATTTTCTCTTTCAGCTGTATTAATTTTGTTAATGAGGTTCTTTGTAATTAAATTCATTAATATTTTTGCCTCATAGTTTGTTTTTAACATTCATTTTTAGAAGTATTTTCTCTGCGTCATTTCAGAAAGATATTCTCTTTCATTTTCTTCTCTTAACTTTTCAGTTTTGCCTTCCACATTTGGGACTTTAACCCCCCGGAAGTGGAGCCCACTTGTATGTGGAATTAAGCAGGGATTCGGTTTTGTTTTTCTTCATACAGAGGGCCAGTTTTCCCAGATTCAGTTACTTCAAGATCTATCCTTCTCCCACTGATTTGTGGGGTCACCTTTCCGGTATATGAAGTTCCTATGTGTCCCTGGGCCTGTCTGCCAGTTCCCTGCTCTGCTCCACTGGTTCATGTGCTCTTGCATCTTGCCAGCTGTGGCTTTGTAGTCAGTAGATCTGAACATCCCAGAGGGCACACTTCCTCCTCCATGCTCCTCTTCTTTCAGCATGGATTTTTGCGAGATTGCATTGTAAACAAACGAATCTCATGAAGATCTCTGCAGGGATACTTCTGGAATAGGCTGAGCTGCCCCACTGTAGATTTCATCTTAACTTTTTGTCTTCATATCATGCTTACCGTTTGATCGTTAAATGTGAAGTGTTCTTTTAAAAATGTAAGTTTTTGTTATAGAATTCAGACTGGTATTTCATTTCTACTGAGTTATAATCATTGTGACCATTTTTAGCATAAACCTCTGAAAAAGTGAATGCAGCCTACTATGTCATCTGAGAAGGGCCCCTTTGCTTCTAAGGGACCTGGGCACACAGCCAGGACTATGGCCTCCCTTGCCAGTCTTGTGAATAGCTGGGCAGCACAGCCTAGCCTTCTCCACGTCCCAGTCACTCAGGGAGTCCTGCAAGAATCCTTGTTCCCACTCTAAGGCCTCAGCCAGGCAAGCCACAGGCTCAGGTCACCTCTGAAGGCAGGCAAGTGCCTGCATGTGACTCATCCTGGTGACAAACTTCCAAACCATCCTGAAGTCCTTTCCTCTCTTTCCCACCCACATCCTCCGGTCCAGTCCGGACAGTTCCACTCTCATCTCCATCTCCTCTTCTCCAGTCTCCAGATTGAGCCAACTCAGTCCCTAGTAACCCTGTGCCAGCCCCGAGGGCTGGCCTGGACCCACCCCTTGGGCTTGGCAGCAGGACACGCACCAGGGTGGTCCCGCCTTGCCTTTGTGCCTCTGCCGCTCGTTCTCACGTTGCTCCCTAGCTCAGGTCAGTCGTGTAATTAGTCTGTTTCCTCGGCCATGTATTATTCATTCTCACTTATTAAGTGCCAGTGCTATGCAAGGCACTGGATGGTCCTGATTATTGGAGTTTGTTTTCTTTTCCTCGCCTGGGTGCCTGCCAGGTAACTCCCTTCCCTAGATGATCTGGATCCTTGAGACCAGGTCACCTTGCTGTTTGATTCCTTCTCCCAGGAACTGGAATCTGGGGTGAGGGCCCTACCACCTGCCCACCCATCTCCTGGGTGCAGATCACCATAAACTTTAAAAATCGCCTGTTCTACATTTACTCAGCCCTGTTGCTCTGATTGTGGATATGCATATCTCCCTACCCTGGGTGAGGAACCCGGTGCTCAGAGGGTAACTTACCCCAGACACAAGGCCAGAGGCAGCGGAGCCAGGGTTGAAACTGGACTGTTGACCGGCCAAGCCCTCATTCGCTCTTCTTCATGGAGCCCCCAAGTCCCCCCTCCCCTGTCCTGCTGTCTGGATCTGAAACGGGTAAGGTTGTGTTGAGCTACTCAGTTCCTCTGGCCTGGACAAGTCATGTTCACGTGCTGCCCCTTTACGCGTTCATTTAACTGACAGGTATTCAGTAAGCACTTCGTTCGTGCCAGGCACGGCTTCCCACAGCTTATTTTTTTTTTAGCTCCGCATCAACTGAGCAGCCAGAGCTGCGGTGTGGGTGGTGGCGTGCTCCTGCTCCTGCTCCTGCTCCCAGACCTTCAGCAAATAGCTCAGGACGGGGCCTGCTGGGACAGCGGGGGAAGGCTGGGACCTGGAACCTGGCCCGTCCTGGGACAGAGAGGCCGCCGCCAATAGAGCCACAGGCCCCGTGAGGAAGGCCAGCTGGGAAGGCTGAGCCCAGTGTGCAGAGGGCACAACCAGGGCAGGCTGGGGCCCTGCGGGGGGGAGGGGGCAGGGCGGTGGGAGCTGCCCAGGCTCAGAGAAAGGTCCAAGGGTCCAGACCCTCCAAGTCAGGGACAGACTCCAGTCCCAGCGACAGGCTTGGCAAAATGAGTGGAGGGTCCTCCCCCAGAGGACGGGGCTGCTAGACCGACTGACACCACAGGGTCTTGGAGCCAACTGGTGCCTTATAAAACTGGAGGCAGAAAACTTGTCAGTGGGGGCTAACTCGGTGTCGTGTCCAGCAACATGATGCCTGGCTCAGGAAAGAGGGGTCCTGAGCGCAGAGGAGACAAGTCAGGTCCCAGCTGAGGAGGGTGCAGGCGGTGCTGGGAGCAGACAGCTGTCAGTGCACCCCACTGCCTGCCAGATCAGCCTGCAGTGGCCCCCCTTGTCCCCACCCCTGCCCCGGTCTGCTTCTCCCTCCCCGGCCTAGGTGTGCTCTTCAGCCGCTGGGCCCCCGCCCTTCACCTCCTGAGTCCCGCTTATCCTAAGAGGCAGCGCCAAGGCAACAAACGTTTTCATTTTCCAGATCTTTCCACACCCCACCCCAAGTTCTCATAATACCTCTATTAACACACTCCTCGTTTGCCTTCTGTAACCAAGTACCACAAACTTGGTGGCTTAAAACAACAGAAATTTATTGCCTCACCCTCCTGGAGGCTGGAAGTCTGAAATCAAGGTGTCAGTGGGTCATATTTCCTCTGAAACCTGTATGGGAGGACCCTTCCTCCCCTCTTCCAGCTCCTGGTGGCCTCAGGCATTCCTTGGCTTGTGGCAGCATCAGCATAATCTCTGTCTCTGTGGTCATATCATCACCTTCCTCTGCGTCTCTTCTTCTAAGGACACCAGTCATATTGGATTAACGGCCCGCCCTACTCCAGAGTGACCTCAAACTAATTACGTTTGCAACAACTCTCTTTCCAAATAAGGTCATATTCTGACGTAGTGGGGCTAGGACTTCAAACTCTCTTTTCGGGGGATGCGATTCCACCCATGACGCCTGGTGTTGGAGTTAGCTGTGCACAGCGCAAGGTCCTATCTACATGTCTGTCCTTTGCAACACCAAGGTCCTTGCCTCCAGCTCAAGGTTTTGGAACGAGCCAGACCTGGGTTTGCTACTCACCCCTTGTATAAACCTGGGTGAGATTCCTGAGCAATCTGTCTTTTCTCATCTGTAAAAATAACCACAATACCTAGAGTTATTGCGAAATTTACCAGAGTCAATTCATGCATATAGTGAGTGCCCAGGAAATTAGAATTATTTTTATTAATATTGTGTGTTGAACATAGCGGGTACTCCTATAAATAAATATTAGTCACCACTTCCTCTAATAAATATCTGATACATCGACAGGCCAGCAGCACATTGGAACCGAGGAGCTTTTCCAGAGGGAGAGAAAAGCAGTGGCAGAGCAAGCCTGGAGACTTCGTCTGCCCCTGCACAGTGGGGACTGCTGAGTTGACTCTGTGGCCCTGCCCCTCCCTGCCTGATCCCACTCCCACAGCACACACTCCTGGCTGGCTCTGCGGGGACGAGAGGGTGGAGCAGGCGGGACTCCACACCCGTCTCTGCTCTCAGGGCCGTGTGTGTGTGTTCCCGTGTGTGTGCCCGTGTGTGTGTGTGCCTCTATGTGTGTGCCCGTGTGTGTGTGCCTGTGTGTGTGCCTCTATGTGTGTACCCATGTGTGTGTGCCTCTATGTGTGTGCCCGTGTGTGTGTGCCCGTATATGTGTGTGTTCCCGTGTGTGTGCCTGTGTGTGCCCGTGTGTGTGTGCCCGTGTATGTGTGTGCCCGTGTGTGCGCCCGTGTGTGTGCCCGTGTGTGTATGTGCCCATGTGTGTCGATGTGTGTGCCTGTGTGCCTGTGTATGTGTGCCTCTATGTGTGTGCCTGTGTGTATGTGCCCATGTGTGTATCTATGTGTATGCCCATGTGTGTGTGCCTGTGTGTATGTGCCCGTGTGTTTGTGTGTGTGTGTGCCCGTTTGTGCCCGTGTGTGTGTGTGTGTGTGTGTGTGTGAAGGACCTGGGAGGCCAGAGGAGACACGCATCCTTCTGAAAGTATGTGTCTCAGCTGGAATAAAAGGCAGCATCAGAGCGTGGCCTCTGGCTCCGTGGGCCTTCCTGATGTCAGTGGAGAACAAGATTCTCCTGCAGATGGAGGGTGGGTGGTGGAGGCAGCCGAGCATTTGGAATCAGAGACCTGGGTCTGAAACAGAAGTCTACCTTGAGTAGCTGGGTGACCTCAGTGACCGTGGTTTTATCAGGTGGGGCTGATAAAATCTTCCCTCTCAGAGAGGAACATGATACAGATGCCAGCAGTTAATATTTATGTCCTGTTGTTGCCAACACTTGGAGCTACGTTTCCAGAGCACATCGAAATTAACAAAGCACTGTTACAGCTCTGCTTTGTTCTGATTTTGTTTTATACAACAAGAAGTGAGAAAAATCTATTAATTACTATCAGAAATAAGAGAAAAGGTTCAATGTTCATCTGCTGCAGGATCAAACTTGACATCTCGTAGCCTCTACATATTTCATTAACACTCAGAATTGTACACTTCTGTTTCTAGGGGTTTCCTCTTCTTAAAAGCAAACTCTGACCTGGCAAATACTCTCATTAGACCTTAAACAAGACAAATTCTTCCATGGTAGGAATTAATCAGTGACTCCTTGAAGTTCACTGGGAAATTGTTTTAAGGAGACATACCAAAGTGGGATGCAGATTTTTAGGAAAAAAGATAATGATGGAATTTCATCCAGAAATCACATATCTAAGAGACAGACACCATTGTAACAGATTAACACTGAGATACACTGTAAAACATGGATGGTTTTATTATTAAATTTAAATCTTCCAGGGCCGGGCATGGTGGCTCATGCCTATAATCCTAGCACTCTGGGAGGCCGAGGCGGGTGGATTATTTGAGCTCAGGAGTTCGAGACCAGCCTGAGCAAGAGCGAGCCCCATCTCTACTAAAAATAGAAAGAAATTAATTGGCCAACTAAAAATATATAGAAAAAATTAGGCGGGCATGGTGGCGCATGCCTGTAGTCCCAGCTTCTTGGGAGGCTGAGGCAGGAGGATTGCTTGAGCCCAGTAGTTGGAGGTTGCTGTGAGCTAGGCTGATGCCACGGCACTCTAGCCTGGGCAACAGGATGAGACTCTGTCTCAAATAAATAAATAAATTTAAATCTTCTAGCACAGCCAGTGAGGGCTAAGGATGAGATGCACATAGATAACCAGAGAGAGGTACAAAGTGTGATGAGGTCAGGGAATAAAGAGCTCTCATCCTTTGGGGTGAATCAGGACAGTACCTACCTGAAATCCTCCTCCTGATGTGGGAGCGATCGGGGCAGATAAAGCGAAGGGAACAACCTGGAGTGAGCAGGCGATCTGAGGCAGAAAAGCAAGCTCTAACTAGTATGGCCTGGATCCTGATTCCTATGTTGATTGCTGCATCCAGTTTCCATTCTAGTTCCATATTTATTTATTGCATTTGCATTTGCCCAGGTAAGGCGACTCTGCAATACAGGTCATGCAATTATCCTGTCTAGTGAACTATACAATCGTAACAGAATGCTGTAAAAGTTCTAAGTTCAGAAGCCTAGATAATTATTAGCAAAAGCTTCCTGATATTTTCACCAATAAGTCATATGACACATGCAGAGGTTATAGAGAGCATTTAATTTGCAAGAAAAAGTACCTAAAACTTCATCTGTAGCTCGAATGGCAGCCAGGGAATGGGTACTACTCTTGGCAGGCCCCACACCTATAAAATTCATAATACAGCAGTGAGAGTTTGTGCCAACTCCTTTAGAAAACCATTTCAATATATTTTCATCATTGGTCTTTATGTTTGTTATTTATACCTTTGTGGCATGAAATAAACTAAAAGATAACTCATACTGTTTCAATCCCTCATCTACATGATAATGTAAGTGTTTTTAGCTTTGAGAATGTTGAGTTTCCCATTTGAGTTCCACAAAGTGCATTAAATGAGGGACTGTCCCGTCTGGGATCTTTCTAGGAAGTAATGCCGTGTAGCTTCTCTACAGAAGATCACTGTGGTTCCAGGACCTCAACTTTCTGAAACAGGACCTGCCTCTGCAGAGGGCAGTACTGGGCACTGTCCAGCCAAGAGCTCACTCTAAATGGATCTTGGGAGACGATACGTTTCCACTAGGTTCTGGGGCGTGCAATCAAAGGGAACACTGGGCTGAGGAGAAAACACCTTGCTCGAGACCCAGAGCTATTAGGTTGTTGTAAGCCATGAAGGTTGGGATTTGTCTTTGCTAAGTTCAGAGACTAGGTTTGTATGACCAAAATTTCTGGAAAAAAATTCAGCAAGAGACTGGAAGCACTTTGAAAATAATTCAAATTGAAGGAAAAGATCATAAATATTAAAAAAAAAAAAAAAAAAAAGACAACACAACAACAGCACTCTGAGGTTACTGAAATACCAGGTTTTTCAGTACTGCCAAATTGAACAGAAAAAATGTATATTTTTCTCGGCTGGGCGCAGTGGCTCACACCTGTAATCCTAGCACTCTGGGAGGCCAAGACGGGAGGATCTATCAAGGTCAGGAGTTCGAGACCAGCCTGAGCAAGAGTGAGACCCCCGTCTCTACTATAAATAGAAAGAAATTAATTGGACAACTAAAAATATATAGAAAAAAAAATTAGCCGGGCATGGTGGCGCATGCCTGTAGTCCCAGCTACTCGGGAGGCTGAGGCAGGAGGATCGCTTGAGCCCAGGAGTTTGAGGTAGCTGTGAACTAGGCTGATGCCACTGCACTCTAGCCCAGGCAAGAGAGTGAGACTATATATATATTTTTCTCTTAAAATAAATAACTTGTATGGCAAAATATAAAGCTTTCTGATAATGATAAATATGTAGATAAATCAGAATCCTATAATACTGTGATGGTGGTATATAAATCACTTTTAAATTCTATAACAGAATTTAAAAGCATTAAAAATAACTATAACTATAAAGCTATGTTGGATAAAAAATATATAGATATGTAATTTGTGACATGGATAACAAACTGGAGAGGGGGAAATATAAAGGAGTAGAGTTTTTGTATGTGATTGAAGTTAGGTTGTTATTCGTATAAAATAGATTGTTATAAGGTGTTTTATGTAATCCCCATGGTAACCACAAAGAAAATACCTATATATACACAAAACACAATGAGAAGGAATCAAAGCATGTCACTACAAAAAAAAAATTCAGCAAAACACAAAGGAAGGCAGCAAGACAGGAAAAGTGGGGCAAAATAACTACAAAACATACAGAAAACAACAAAATGGCAATAGTCCTTCCCTATAAGCGATTACTTTAAATGTAAATGGATTAAACTTGCCAATCACAAGACTATAGAGTGGCTGAATGGATAAAAAACAAGATCCAACTATATGCTGTCTACAAGATTCACTTTAGATTAAAGACCATATACGCTAGAAGTGAAAGAATGGAGAAAGCTATTCCATGCAAATAGTGACCAAAAGAGAGCAGAGGTAGCCATATTTTTATCAGACAAAATAGACTTTAAGTCAAAAATTGTCATAAGTGATAAAGAAGGACATTATCTAATGATAAAAGGAGGCCAGGTACGGTGGCTTGTGCCTGTAATCCCAGCACTTTGGGAGGGCTGAAATTGGAGGATTGCTTAAGGCCAGGAATTCAAGACCAGCCTGAGCAACATAGTGAGCTTGTCTGTATAAAAAAATTTAAAAATTAGATGGGCATGGTGACATGCATCTGTAGTCCTAGCTACTTGGGAGGCTAGGTGGGAAGATCCCTTGAGCTCAGGAGTTCGAGGTTACAGTGAGTTATTAATGCACCACTGCACTCCGACCTGGACAACAGAGCAAGATACTGTCTCTAAAAAAATAAGAATAATAAAATAAAAATAAAAGGGTCAACTTGCTAGGAAAATATACAATTATAAATACATATGCACCTAACATCAAAGCACCACAATGTATAAAGCAAATATTGACAGAATTGAAAGGAGAACTACGTAGTAATACAATAATAACAGGAGATTCCAATGCCCTACTTTCAATAATGGATAGATCATACAGGCTTGATGGTGATAAGGAACCAATAGACTTAAACAAAGCTATAGACCAAGTAGACCTAACAGATATACAGAATACTATACCCAACAAGAGAATACACACATCCTCTCACATCTAAGTGCACATGGAATGTTCTCCAGCATAGATCATATGTTAGGCCACAGAACATGTGTCAACAAATTTAAGAAGATTAAAATCATATCAAGTATCTTTTCCGATCACAATAGAGTGAAACTAGAAATCAATAACAAAAGGAAAACCAAAAAATTCACACTCACATGGAAATTAAACAACACACTGTTGAACAACCAATGGTTCAAATAAATAAATCACAAGGGAAATTGGAAAATATCTGGAGACAAATGAAAACAAAAATACAACTTACAAAAACTTATGGGATACAGCAAAGCAGTATGGAGAGGGACATTTCCAGCAGTAAACATCTACGTTAAAAAAGAAGATCTCAAATCAACAACCTGAATTGGCCAGGGTCGGTGGCTCTGCTGACACCTGTAATCCTGGCACTCTGGGAGGCTGAGGCAGCAGGCTTGCTTGAGGTCAGAAGTTCAAGATCAGCCTGAGCAAGAGTGAGACCCTGTCTCTACTAAAAAAAAATAGAAAAAATTAGCCAGGCATGGTGGCTCACACCTGTACTCCCAGCTACTCGGAAGGCTGAGGCAGGAGGATCGCTTGAGCCCAGGAGTTTGAGGTTGCAGCGAGCTAAGCTGACACCACGGCACTCTAGCCTAGGCAACAGAGTGAGACTCTGTCTCAAAAAAAAAATGTACTGATGAAAATGTGGAAAAACTGGAACCCTTGCACACTGTTAGTGGGAATGTAAATGGTAAAGTCACTATAGAAAACAGAATCAACATTCCTCAAAAAGTAAAAAGTAGAATTACCATATGATGCAACAACCTCACCTCTGGGTATATGTACAAAAGAATGGAAAACAGGATCTCCAAGAGATATTTGCATATTCATGTTCGTTGAAGCACTAGTCACATAGCCAAGAAGTGGCAGCAACCTAAATGTCTATCAGTGGATGAATGGATAAAGAAATTGTATACACATATATACACAATAGAATATTATCCAGCCTTAAAAAGGAAAGAAATCTTGACTTATGCTGCAGCATGGATGAACCTTGAGGACATTATGCTAAGTAAAATAAGCCAGTCACAAAAAAGATAAATAATACTATGTGATTCTTATATGAGATATCTAAAGTAGTCAAACTCTTACAGAAAGTTGAATGGTGGTTGCCAGGGGCTACAGGCAGGGGGAAAATAGGAGTTGTTCAATTGGTAAGTTTCAGTTTTGCAAGACGAAAAAGTTCTAGAGATCTGTTGCACAACAATGTGTACATAATTAACACTATTGTACTGTACACTTAAAAAATGTTTAAGATGGTAGATTTTATGTTGTGTTTTTTAAACATGAAAAAACCCTTATAAAGTTATTACCTAATATTAATGGTTATATTTCCTGTCCTTGTCTATTTTTCTGTCTCTAAGTGCACATACAGGTATATTTAATTCTTTTTTTTTTTTTTTTTTTTGAGACAGGGTCTCCCTTTGTCACCCAGGCTGGAGTGCAGTGGTGTGATCATAGCACACTGCAGCTTTGAGCTCCTGGGCCCACGTGATTCTCCCGCCTCAGCCTCCTGAGCAGCAGGGACTGCAAGCATGATTCACCATGCCTGGATTTTTTTTTATTTTGTGTAAAGACGGGGTCTTGCTGTGCTGTCCAGGCTAGCCTTGAACTCCTGGCTTCAGTGATTCTCCTGCCTCAGCTCCCAAAGTGCTGAGATTACAGGCATGAGCCTGGCCAGGTATATTTAATTCTGTCCTGTGTTTGGAAAATGTTAAACTACCAAATGAAAATTTGGAAAATGAAAACTACCTACAAACCTATAGAGAAATCTGTAACTGATAAATGTTAGATAATTTCAAGATCACATTTAAGATACACAGTCTGCCTTGGTTCTCTTTAAACACAGGACAGCTCAGCTTTGCCACCCCCTCTGAATCTTTCAGCTAAGCGTACTAGTAAATTCCCTTTTCTTTGCTATGCCTATTTGAGTTGGGTTTTCTGTCACTCACAACCAAGAAAGTGAGTGGCATAGTGCCTTTAAAATTCAACTCGTTATAGATGATTGTAGCCAGTCTTAACCTGGACATAAACTTGGGTTATCTCACAACCACTGAAGCATCAGGACATACAGAACATTTTTGTAACCCCCCTTTTATTTATTCTCAGCTGTGATACGTAAGTGATATGTCCTACAGGTTCTATGTGAGAACATTTAGAATGCATATCAATGCTTTTACAACCAAAAAAGGTTTGATATTATTGAAAGAAGAGGGCTTATATAAGTAAATTAGTAATTTAAAAAGTATTCCATTTTGCCAATACTCCTTCCATTGCTAGGGTATCTAAAGGATAAAATGAAGCAAATCCTTTAAAAAATATTCTAGACCTTGAATTCTGCACACCAACAATAAAAATAGATCTTAAATTTGCATGGCACTTTTACCTTTTTGACATTTCACATGTATTATTTAAATGTGTATATAGTCCAAAGCCTAAGATCACCTGTGACATACTGTGATTGTGTTGTGATTATTTTTTTCTTTTACAAATAAGTTCCTCATTAAATTACAATTGGACTCAGACTTTTTTTTTTTCTTGAGACAGAGTCTCACTCTGTCACCCCAGCTAGAGTACAGTAGTGTCATCATAGCTCACAGCAACCTCAAACTTCTAGGCTCAAGTTCTCCTCCGGCCTCTGTCTCCCAAGTAGCCAAGTAGCCGAGTAGCCAGAACTGCCAGTGCGTGCCACCACGCCTGGCTAAATTTTCCTATTTTTTGTAGATACACGATCGTGCTCTTCCTCATGCTGGTCTCAAACTCCTGGTCTCTCCAATCTTCTGGCCTCAGCCCCCAAAGTGCTAGGATTTACA
>CAUYPO010043647.1:0-12401 GCA_963574435.1 Cheirogaleus major
CGTGACCACCCAGGAATTGCAGCAATGGCCATAAATTCCGGAACACGTAGCCTAAGGACACAGATGTCCCCTGACTCAAGGTTTCCAGGCAGTTGCTGAAAGCATAGGTCACAGGCTGAGATAAGCAAAGGTTAAGCAAGGCAGCCACAGGGGGCACTTTCCGTCCCCAGTTCCTCCTGGCTGGCCCCCCGGTGGCTGTGCCTGTCTTAGGTTGTTCCTCCTTGAGGAATCTTACCCGTCATTGACTATCCAGCCATCTTACAGGGCCAAGCAACAATAAGAGGAACAATGTGCTTATCGTGTGGCCTCCAGGCCCCTATTAACGTGGGGCTGGGCAGCTCTTGCCTATTTGCAGAAACTCAGACCCTTTGTTATGCCTCTAAGCAGCAATTTTGTTTGTTACGTGGACCTTGTTTGTTACACATTACTCTTAAACGTTCTGGGCAGGGCACGTACGCTATTTACTAAATTTAACTCTAAGCTGGATAAGTATTTTGTTAGTACCCAACACCCAGGGAAATCCTCACTAAGGAGTTGTCTCTCTATCCTACAGATAGAAAAAAATAATTAAAGAAATATTAGAGAAAAATATCAACATTTTCATTATTTCCTTTCCTTAAACAGTTATTTTATATTGCCTAAAGGCTGGCTCCTCTGCTGAGGCTTGGGTCCTCCTCTTTCATGGTACACCTCTGTACTTTGGTGTGATGGACCCAAAGTTTTCATTTCTGACAATTTGAATGGGGTATGAGTAGTTAGAGACACTTCACAGGGTCTCTTTCACTTCTTTGTTTCTAACTGGGGGGAAGACCTGAAAGAGGCAAACTCATACACAGTGGTTAGTACCTCACCCACTCATTTACCATATTGCTTTATCCTGTTTTTTTTCTCATGTTTCTATTCCCATACTTCCCTCAGGAGTTGGGAAGGATCTCTCACAAACTTGGGGGCTTAACCTAAGCCTGTTTATGAGGAATATCCTCATTCAGAGAAGGACAAACAGCAATACTCTATTCTTTTCTGCACTGATTTTAGAATGTATGCAATTTCCATTCTGGATATAGGACTTTGTTTACTTGCTGCGTTATCTCTGATTCAAAAGTGTGTCCATTATCTCTTTGGAGAAGGGGAGACTATGAACATCTTGATGACCTGTGGGATTATTGAGTCCTCTGTGTAGAAAAGGCTCACCAGATTCCCACTGAGGTATCACTCAAAGTCCATAGATGACTACCGAACATTGTGTAGTAGATCCAGGTGCAGACTGCAGGAAGCAAATAAAATAAGATCAATATACTGAAAGACACTACAGCATTGATGACTCTAAAGAAGACAGACAATAATCAGTATGATTTCATGTATTTGAAGTCAAAGAACAGAACATTAATTGATAAAAGAAGAATTCAGAATATTGTATACCTTTGAGGGAACACTGACTGGCAGAGGGTAAAGAGACCTTTTGAGAGCTGCAAAGTACTTTACGATGATTTAGCTGGAGGTTACATAAGTGCATGTATGTGAGCAAGTTCACTGAACTAAAGTAATTATGATTAGTACATTTCTCTCTATATATCTGATACATCAATAGAAAGTAAACAAATTTATTTAGATTTTCACTTTCTCAAATTGCAAATTAACAAATTTTTTGAATAACCCTTATTGGATTCCAACAGAATGTGTTAATGGCTGAAAAACAGAATGGAACATTATGAGTTCTGTTTGAAATATAGTATATTTCAATTCATCTTCATGTAAACAAACGACGACAAAGCACATGTAGGAGGGAAAAAAAAAAAAGAAACATTGCAAATTTTCTGAGAAAGGATCAATGTGATACCAGAACTAATTAACCTGTTTTTGCCTTGACAAGTGAAAATGAATTTCAACATCCAGGGGTGTCAACCACTGGCTTATTAAGCAGGATGTGATTGGAAAATAGCCAAGATCAGGAAGAGAGATGGGAGAAAAGCTTTATTTTAAAAGGCATCCAGGGAAGATAAAACAAGAAGAACGGTGTAGAAATATTCAAGATTACCCAACATTACATGTTAATATGGACAGATAGCATTAAACTTTTAATTCTACCTTTCTCTAGACATTATTTTCCCTTTACAGACTATGTGCCAAATTAGTAATCTTCCAATCTTTAAAAGCAGATGCTACCATTAAGGATATATTTCAAGCTGTTTTTTTCCCCCTTGTATCTATGAAAGTGCACACTATTTCCTTCAGAAATCTTGGATATATACCATATGGTCCTGGTGATTTATTGGACTTGAATTACTCTACTTGCTCTATAACTTTCTCATTTTAGACGTCAATCTTTGTCAAGGGCACCATCTGATGCTCTATGAAAATTGCCTTAGGAATAGAAATTTTCCCAAAGTTCTCTCAAGTATTCTAATATGAAAACCATTTTCTTTTTTCTCCTTTCTATTAGCAACTTTTTAAATTCTCCTGAAAGACTTACAGCCCTCATTATAGTTGCTTTTCTTTTTCCTTAATAAACATACTTCACAAAATTTCTTGGACTTTTGTTTTTTATTGCAATTTATCAGAGTTGATGTAACTTTGTTGAACTTTTACCATTGTTTGATTTAAGTAAAATCTGCATAAGGCTGCATCTAATCATTAGGAAATTTGAAATAGAATACAAGTAATAAATAAAGTATTAATTAGAATAACAGTTCATATTCTCTAATTTGAATTGATTTTTACCCTAAGGAAAATTTTCTAAGGTTCTAAATATTTTCAAGTTGTGTCTTGAAAGCTAGGACAAATGACTGGTTACAATATATAAGCTAACTGAATAAAAATAGAAATTATTTTATCTTAGTGAGATAATCTATGTATTTTATTTCAATATGTATAATGTATATTCTGTGTCCTGAAATTTGCATATAAATATTTTTTAAAATTTATTTTATATAGAAGGAAATAATCTATATATTCATCAGTCATGTACATAAACCTTTATATTTTTATTCATAATTATTGAGCATCAGCAAAGATTAGATATATTACCTCCTTTCAAATGACTTACATTTATTTTCTATAGTTTTTAAGTTAAAAAAATTACACACATATCTTTTGTGTGTATAGTTTACCATGTAAACATGAGAATATTTATGGGAGAATGGATATTGAGGATTTTAATATTCATTTTATTCTAATTTTACCATGATGCCTTACTAAGTTATCTCCTGCCAGCTCTTTTCACTTTCTGTTTATTTAAAAAACACATAACCATATATACCTTAGTTGTTGTCTACCTATAGTGTTTAGAATAAACATTCATTGGATATTATACTGTGTTAGATAAACACTTTTAGAAACATATGGATGGAATTCAAGAGTAGGTTTTAGTTTTCTTGTAGCCAAAGGAAACAAACCACACAGTTTTCCTAAACTCCTAAATGATTCAGCTTTTCTCCCCTCTTTTTTAATTGTCAGCTAAAAAGTAGTAATACTAGTTTTTGTGCTTTCTACACTACCATGATACCATCTAAATTTTAAGGGGAAATGCCTATATACAATGTGCAGGTTCCAGATGACCTGTACGAAGACAATGGACAAATGTCTTGTCCTGAGACGTCTGATGCCTTAATCTCTGTGGAAGTGAGTTTAATTAAGAGACTTGCCTTCGGATGGCCACTATTGGCCAATCACAGAAGGACAAATACTACATGATTCCACCTACATGATGTATCTAAAACTCCTGGAAGCAGAGAGTAGCATGAAGGTTGCCAAGCGCTAGGGGGAAGGGAAAATGGGAATTGCTATTCAATAAGTATAAAGTTTCAGTTATGGAGATGAATAAGTTCTAGAGATACATTGTACAACATTGTACCTATAGTTAATAATACTATATAATACACTTAGACATCTTTTAAGGGGGTAGATATCATATTAAGTGTTCTTATCACAACAAAATTAAAATTAAAACAATTAAAAAAGAAGTTAATGCCTTTGACTTATAAAACACTGACATATATAGGAAGGGAAGTGTGATGATATTGAGTGAGATACTTGGATTTATTTTGAGATTTTAAAATTCTTGGGTAAGGGCAATAATCTATTATCCTTCTAGTATAGTTCTTACTCTATGATATTATAATCACATTTGAATTATTTGGTGTAGATTTCAAGAACACAGCTTTCCTCACAGGATAATGAAATTAATAATAAATAATAAAATATAACACACAAGACTGTGATGAGGATTAAATAGATTAATATTTATGAAAGGCTTGGAACATTTTTGGAATGAGGCCATAGCCCATTCAAGGCTAAATGCCTTTATTATTAGTGATTACCAAGCCCTGCATGACTATCCTTGCCTGTCATGCAAACCATAGCTTCTATACTGCTCCTTCTCTCCTGTACTCTGATTTTCAATTCCTCAAAATATGCCAAGCTCTTTCATGTGTAAGTATATCAAGGTCCCTATAGACTGAATGCCCCTTTGCCCTGCCAACCCACTGTTCACATTCCTGCCCATGTCCCTTCCTTTCATTCTCCTTTTACTCCCTTTCTCTTTCTCATGTTTTTAAGTTGAAACAATTTGAGAACCGAATATGTTTAAGACAGTCTATACAGAACAAAAAATATGATAATGACTAAAATGATATGTAGACTCTGAGCTCCTATTACATTTTAGTGAGCATGATGGACAACAATCAAGAAATTATGTGAATAAATATGGAGCCACAACTATGATATGGCTCTAAACTATGTTCTAAAGGAGCAATGACTGAAATTAACCTGGTAAGAAGGACTGTTAAAGACTTCCATCGGGAGGCGATGACAGACTGGGGACTTATTGGTTTGATATGATACAATTGTAGCAAGAATTAAGAAACAGGAAAAGAGGGAAGAGATTTCCAGCCAGGTGGAAACCATATTTCTCTTCTGTCGTAGGAAGGGCCTTGATGAACCTATGAGAATAAAGGAAAACAGATGAAACTGGAGAAAAGAGAGGAGGCTGGAGTAGGAGTGGGTTGGAAATAAAATGGAAAGAAAACCATGTAAGGCTTTGTAGAGTACCGTAAGGAAATTTCTTTTTCTTTATGTGAAGAAGAATGGGAAGCCACTGAGAATTTTAAGATAGCTGATACAGTTAGATTTGCCTATGAAAAAACTGTCTTGGCTACTGTCAGGTGAAGTATTATTCAGAACAAGACCATAATGTATACAGAGAAGAATTTTTTTTAAGTGCAGATGAATTTCTAAAATGTTGGTACAAGTAGTAGTATGGATGACGATTTAAGAAAATAAATATTGGAAGATAATAGAAAGTCAAATCATTAGGACTTACTGATAGTCTGGAAGTGTTAGTTGAAAGAGGATAAGGTAACAATGCTGACTCCTCAGTTTCTAGCTACTTTAACTACATGAATGATAGAGCCCCTTCCTGGGATAAGTAAAATAGGACGAAGGACACATTTGGGTATGGGGTAGGAGAGAGGTCAGAAGTTGTCCTGGATAATTTGTCTTTTCTGACACTTAAAGAGACTTAATAGGCCAGGTGACATGTTACTTATATGTCCTCAATCAATGGAGGCCTACCTTGCTTCCTTGCTATCTCCTGTCCTACTAATTCTGTCTTAATTCCTTATTTTGTTTCCTTACTGCATATTACATTTACTCTTGACTTACTTGTCTGTATATTTGTTTCTATCATTCTCTTTCTTCTCAACTAGAAGAATTTTTCAAAAGAATTAAGTTAATTCCCAAGATTCAACTCCTTTCTTCTCTCCCTTATTTCTATACATATTTGTTCAGCAATTACTATGCTTCAAGAATGATGGCAGGAGCACAGAATATAGCAAGTTTACTAGATAGAATTCTGGCAACAGTTGAACTTCTGTGGGCCAGTGTCATGACTAGAAACCAGGTATTTTTATAATTACTTGACCCTCTTTCAAACATCATACCAACTACTAACACTGACACAGATCTGCCTTCTCACCAAATAAGAAAACTAGGAAAATGAATAATATTGGCAGAATAATAAAAGTAACCAGTGGAGGCAGAAAGAATGGTAAGAAATTGATGAAATGAAATTTGACTCTACTTCAAAGTTTACACAATTGATAAAGGGAAAATAAAAAAAATGTTTTTCACTCTTTTTTAGGGAAGAGTATAGATCTTTAGAATTGTGCATTCTCTGAAATCACAGAAACCAAATAACTTAATTTCAGGGTCTAGTGTTGTAATTAAGTTTAAGGCAGTTTTAATCTATATCAAATTTTAATAAAAATCAATTGATTTTTATATTTTGTGAATTCCAGGAATAAGTAGTTATGTATTGATATTTTGATCTATATGACCCAAGTAGAACTGAAGGAAAGTGGATTATTTTCTCATTATAGTGAAAGAAAATGAATCAAGAACAACACAGAATAGTTTTAAGTGCATGTTAATTCTGCTCATTTAGTTTTTACACTCTAAGTTGGATCATAAGCTATAGTCTGCGTTGATAAGTCTTTGTCTTATTTTGTTGGTTTTGATTTTGTATGGGTTTTGTCTCATATGCCAAAGTATTTTCTGAAATAAAGAAGTTTCTATACGACACATCCTATTTTTAGTGTTTTTTTGAAATTTATGAAATGAATTAGAATCACAATGAGAACACTTAGAGTATTTGAAATGTCTTGTTTACCCAATAGAATGAAAGACATCATAATATGGTATATCTGTCCTCTTCATTCCCCATTCCCAGCTCTATGGCTTGAGATAATCAACATCGTGTTGCGATCTTAAAAATCTGTCAAGTTTCACCTATTCACATTAATTTGATCATTAATGTTGAACGCGTTATTTTTGTTTTATTGTTCAAACACACTAGTATATATGGGCTATTTCCTAATTTACTGCAGCTATATTAAATACTAATGAATATGTATCTGATGGAAGTATTGCACTATGAAAGGGCTTAGTGTTCAGCTGAAGGGAGGAGGAAAAAGAATTTATTCTCTATTTTTAGACAGTGGAATAGGCAGACACTGAATCTAGTGTGGAAGAGAGCTTCACATGGATGCAAACTGGTTTATTCATCAAACTGAAGTTTTTGATGAGAGCAATAAATAAATCTATTCACTCCTCATCTTTAGAGGGTACCTGTGGTGCTCTGGGAAATGACTTCAATAATTGTATCCAGACTTTCTTGCTTCAACTAGCACATTGAATATTAGTCTCTGTGGAACTTCTGCAATTACTAACTGTCATATGAAAATTTCCACCATTTTTCACAGGAAAAATAGAAAAAAAAATGTATATGTCACTGACTTCCTTAAAGTGACAATTGACAGGCAGGTGAAAGTGAAAAGAGCAGGATTTGGGCTCAGATTATAGAATCATTGGGAGGGGGTATTTGGATCGTCAGGAAGCATAGACTTTATAAATATTGTCACCTCTCCTCTTTTCTAAAACCACAAAACCACATTTATCATTTAGGAATAGGAGTAATCACTGAGTACAATTCATCTGTCAGTGGGTGTTTACCATAGTATTTAGGCTATAAGGGATAACTGCAAAAAATAAAACCCTTAAACTAAGGGGAAAGCCCCATAAAGATATATATTTTTTCTTTTCTCTTCTTTTATTGAATGGGGAGGAAAGATCTCTCTTTTAGCATCTGTGATGAGCTACAGTATAATTGTACCAGGAGACCAAAATTATACCGTTTAACTTGGTAATTTAGAACTTTGATAAAGTAAACCAAATCGCATCTCTTGTCAAATATGTAAAAGAAACACCATTTTCTGGTGACAGCTCCAGTTTCAATTGACATATAACTACGATTTGAACCTATGATTTCCTGGGCACCTTGTCAGCTATTCCCAGAAAGCTGATTTGCTTCCCCAGGTGCTAAATGCACAGAATCATTTGATATCTATTTTTATGTCAACTTCCTCATCCTTCATTTCTTAAAGAACATGCTAAATGAACTTAAATTGTATCGTTAAAGTATTTTTTATTGATATAAAAACTATTATGAAAAAGAAATGTTGGATAACAGATACCATGCATGTAAGAAATCTTGTATAACAGTTCGGGCATGGTGGCTCACGCCTGTAATCCTAGCACTCTGAGAGGCCAAGGCGGGAGGATTGCTTGAGCTCAGGAGTTCGAAACCAGCCTGAGCAAGAGCGACACTCCGTCCCTACTATAAATAGAAAGAAATTAGCCAAACAACTAAAAAGAAAAAAAATTAGCTGGACACGGTGGCATGTGCCTGTAGTCCCAGCTACCTGGGAGGCTGAGGCAGGAGGATTGCTTGAGTCCAGGAGTTTGAGGTTGCTGTGAGCTAGGCTCATGCCATGGCACTCTAGCCCAGGCAAGAGAGTCAGACTCTGTCTCAAAATAAACAAATAAATAAATAAATAAATAAATAAATAAATATAAATAAATAAATAAATAAATCTTGGATAACAGATACCATGCATGTAAAATCACATGTGTAATAATGTTTGGGTATATATGTACACATAATAGGGGATCAGAATTACTTACTTTTTGCACCAAATAAATCACTTTCTTACCCAGTAGATTCTGAGGCATCAACTGGATTCTCTAGGTCGCATTGTCTTACTTGCAACTCATTGTGTTAGTTGGCATAATTAAGGAGATTAATAAAATTACAGCTCAAAGTTCAAAAACAAAAATGTAGAAACAGCATAGTATAGCAGCCAATTGCATAGAGCTTGAAACTAGGATGTTTTTATCCAAGTCGACCCATCCCTTACTAGTTATATAGCCATAAAGAAACTACTTAATCTCCTTCTGCTTTGCACTCCATATCTGTAAAATGAGAATATAATAGTGATTCTATGAAGGAAATGAACTTTGTCTCTTTTAGGATCAAACATAATCAAAGATTTAGTATGTTTGATATTTCCTGATCTGCCTATGCCAATTCAAGATTACAAAATCAGAAATATTTGCAATATTGTTTCCTTTAAAAAATCTTTGGAAGCTTCACATACAGAAAATGAGTTTATCTTACCCAACTTTGTCATGAGCAAGTAACCTTCGATAGAAGACAAATGTGTTCAAATATCTCTGAATTAAAGCCAGCTCTAAAATATTAAACCAATTACAGTTACTCCAGATTCAAGTTGAAATAAAATCTAAGTGCTTATAAATTTTCATAATTACAACATAATTAAAATAAATAATTCAACTAACGAATGTTTTTTCCCCTGCTAATTATTATTGTTTTTTAATTCAATAGATATTTTTCACTTTTGCTAATGGCCTTAAGATACAATATGGAAAAAAGTGAAATCCATTTTCTCAAAATGCTCCTTTTTGTTTTATTAAGCTTTTCTCTGTGTGTGTGCATATGTGTGTATGTGTGTGTGTCTGTCTTCCCTATAGTTTGGAGATTTTAAATTTTACACTAAATTGCAAGCTCTTTCTTGGTAATTTATAACTAATTCGGTCAAATAAATTTTCTTCAGGGTTACAGCAGATAGACACCATCATATGATTCTACCAAGAGGTTTGGAAAGTTTTCCATTTGATTGGAAATAACAGTATAGAGAAAACAATGTAACAATTTACTTCTAACAGCAGTATCACCCAGTTACCATAATTGAAAGCATTGACCTCACAAGAAAGAGCCCATTATCTATTTCTTTCTCCAAAGCTGCCTGCTGAGAGGCAGGTGAACTTACTGAGAACACAGAATTTGCTTTGACCATCCAAGGAAGAATGTCATCAGATTAATTATAAGAAGTAAATCACACTTTAAATATCAGGGACCGCATTATGTCCTCCTATTCTCATCTTGTATTTAATTGGCTGAAAATGGCATGAAAATGAATTTCTCTTCATCAGCATCCACTCTGCCGGCATCTGGGCTGCTACTAATTGTAGACAATAAAAGTGACACAGAAAGGCAAATTCCGTCTCTACTGTCATTTGGTTCCTGCTATAACTTTGTTCAAAATTTTAATTATTATTTTGGTAAAAAATTGTCTTAACCTTTAAAGGCCTTATAATCCTCCACTTACAAAACTTTACTTTGTATAAATTTTAAAGTGTTAAGTGTATACAGAATTTGAAGTGTTATAATAATATGTACATTAGCATTTTTTATTTTAATTATTTAAAACACCAGTTTTACTTTAGAGACATATGTTTTAAGCCAATTAAAGCCATATTATTTTAAACCATTTTGTAGCAAACAATGACATAAAAATATTATATTTAAATTTAACATAATATTCCCTAGCACCATAAGAAGTAAAAGAGAATTTACATGTATATCAGGTAATTTTTGAGTTAATGTAAAAAATTAATATTCCTTAAAGAATTTACCATATTTCTTTATTTTTTTCTCATGCTTTCTAACATAATTCTTACATTTTAAATGCTCTCTTTTTATAGGGGTATATGTTATGAGTATAGGAAAAAAGGGCATATTAAATCAAAAGATAAAGGTAAGCTGACCAGTTTGTTTTCCTTTGAAACTATGAAAGTATTCAATCTTTCTGCACGTGTTTTGTTGCATTTTATATTTTTAAATATGTTTGAAAAAAGTGTTTGCAATGGCAATAAATATATGAATTTTAAAGAATTAGTGATGGAAACATATATTTGAACGTTTATGGCTAAATATTGCAGTTGAAATAACAAAGAATAAATATTTTGAAATGCCAAAAGAAATGTGAAGTTTAAATTTCATGCTATGTATGTGCACTGTTAGATGTTTACCTTTAATTCAACTTTATATCCTAATTTCATTAGATCTATTGATAATTACTTGGGATCTTTTTATAGTCTATATAGTTCCAAAATGACCATTATATGAAAAGGAAAAAGCAGCCCTCAGCCACTACTTTTAAGTACCTACAAAGCTCAGTATAGTTCCTGCTGTATAAGACACTCTGCACGTGTTGACTACGGAATTATAATTATTTTCAGATTAAGTGAAAATAAATATATCTTGTTATAACAGAGTTTAGTAAAAGCTTTTCCTTTCCTAATATTTTATAATTTAAAATGAGCAGGGAAACAATATAAGAGTGACTAGGAACTCACAATTAGCTTAATTTCTTAGATTGGTTTCTGTGCTTGTAAGTTTAATTCTCAAAAGTTGGCTTTCATCATAGTGCTAACTTTGTAAAATTTTTGTAGAAATTATAGGAAATGTATATAAAATATTAATAATGCATAGTATATAAGATATACTCAATGTATACTAGTTACTACTGTAATATAATTCTTGAATTATTCACTCTTCCCATCCATAACAATAATTTCTCTCCTTGTTTTGAATTATTTTTTCTTTTATCACTCAGAAGTTTTATTGTCTATTTTCTTTTAGGACCAACACTTTTTTTAAAACTTTATTTCTATTTAGCTTATATTTTGTTTGCTATTGTGAGTATATGCTTTTATTGTGTGTTCATGTTGGGTAAAGTTAATATAAAGAAAATGCATGCATTTTCATATATTGTAGCCATCTATTCTTCTAAACTTTTTATTTAACTCTGGCCTTTTTATAGTTATTTCCATTGTTTCATTTATCTTTATTTCAATTTTATGTCAATTCAGTGCTAAAACTTTTAAGGACAATATTAAATAAAATGTATATAGTGAAGGATCTTTATTCTCCTTAATGTAATGATAACAACTTTACTATTTCAAAGAATTAGGCATTTGCTATTCATTTGAGATGCATTTATTTGCATGCAATACAAACATTTGTATTTCTAACAGATAGTTTTTTTTTAAAAGCAGGGGTATATATTTAAAACATGGAGTTTTAATACTTTTATGATAGAAAGGAATTTGTGACATCTCCTATTCCGTATTATATGCTTCACAACAGAATGTAAAAAACATGATCAATGTTGCTGACTATAGTCATGGTCAGTATTAATTGGTGGATATTTTATTCAGATATGGAAATTGCATTGATTGTTGAATCAATAGTTCAAAATCATTATCTAGATTGATTTTTGCTATGTTATGATCTACATTGTTAATCATAAACTGGTGCCATTCTGAAATTATGAAACTAATGTATTTTTGCCACATTTTAAGTAATAGATTCTTTTTTTTAATTTTTTTATTTCAGCATATTATGGGGGTACAAATATTAAGGTTATGTATATTGCCCATGTCCCCCCACCCCCTCTAGGCAGAGCCTCAAGCATGAGCATCCCCCAAATGTTGCACATCTCACTCATTGTGTTTGTATATACCCATCCTCTCCTCCCCCTCCCACCCGCCCGACACCCGACAAATGTTATTCCTATATGTCCACTTAGGTGTTGATCCATTAATACCAATTTGCTGGTGAGTACATGTGGCGCTTGTTTTTCCATTCTTGAGATACTTCATTTAGTAGAATGGGTTCCAGGTTTATTCAGGAATATATAAGA
>CAUYPO010043650.1:0-18285 GCA_963574435.1 Cheirogaleus major
ACACAAGCGCCCGCTCGGGGCAGGTGTGCAGGAGACACTTGCTGCGTTTAATTAGCACCAGCAGGCTGGGAAGATAGAAGCGACCTAATCCTGTTTCCCGTGACCGTGGCCTCCGCGGCGTTTGCAGCTCACACCAGAAGCTGATCCCTGAGGGCAGGGCCTGCTCTTCTTGGCAAGAGCCTTGTGAGCATGCAGGGCCCCCTTGGAGGGGCTTGCGGCAGCCTGCCGGGTTGCTGGAATGTTCTGTGTCTTGGTCTGGGTGGTGGCTACTCCAGGTGTCCTCAAACTACGGCCCGCGGGCCACATGCGGCACGCCGAGGACATTTATCCGGCCCGCCGGGTGTTTTTGCCCATTTTGTTTTTTTACTTCAAAATAAGATATGTGCAGTGTACATAGGAATTTGTTCATAGTTTTTTTTTTTAAACTGTAGTCTGGCCCTCCAACGGTCTGAGGGACAGTGAACTGGCCCCCTGTTTAAAAAGTTTGAGGACCCCTGGCAGCTCTGTGCCCAGGCACTGGGCTGGAGCCAAATCCCATCTCAGTCTCTCCGGGCCCTTCCTGTGGGAGCCAGGGGCTGGGGGCTGCGAGGACCAGGGTCCGCCCCGCGTCCCTGTCCACGCGGAGCCTCGCCCCAGGGGCCTTTCCCGATGGAGGAGTGACTCACGGGCTGTCACCGGCTTTCTGTGGTGCCAGTACGGATGTGTGTCCCCGAAATTAGATTCCAGGGCATCGGAGGTGGCGGGTGTGCGTCAGCCTGTTGCACGTGGGAAGTGGACTTGCTAAGCGACTGCAGGTCCGTGTGGGGAGAGGCCGTTAGAAACGCCACTGCAGACTGGATTTCGCTGTGACTGTGATTTGTGTAGGTGGTGGCAGCCTCTCTAGACCCAACCGCCCAGGTGGGGGCTCCCGGGCCCCCTGCGGAAGAGCAACATGACCACTCCGAGAGCGAGGGGACGCCGGGAGGGGCAGGCACCTCTGGCCCCAGGCCCTGGGGAGGCAGCCCCCCTCCTGTCTGGGGTAGGAGGAGCCACCCCCTTACCCTCCCCTGGTGGCCCTGGAGACAACCTCGCGCCCCCTCTTCAGTGTCAGATTTTCTGTGTCATTCCAGAGAACGGATGAGAGGAAGGAAAACTAACCCCAGGGTCTTCCCAGCGGAGGTTCGAGGCCTCCAGCCCCTGCCCTGGGTCCTCCGGCAGAGACACCTCCCCACCCCCCCTTCCTCTCGGGACACGGTTAGAGGGCACCTAACCCCTTCTGTGGGATGAGGGCGGCTGGCTTCTCTCAGGGGCTGCCGACCCGGGCAGCCGCCCTGGATTTGGGACGTTCCCAGAGGCTGCTAAGGTTGTGCCAGTCGCAGGCCTGGGGTGGGGCCCCAGGCAGGACCCGCTGGGCTCCCGGCCTCGGAGTCCGGTTCTTTGTCAGAGATGGCCCCTGTCCGCCGGTCGAGTTGATGCAGACAGTTTCAGCGGGTCTTGTGGACGTCCGCCGCTGTCGCAGAAACGGTGTGACATTTGTTGGAGGCTGCCACTCGTCTGCAGAAGTTTCCGGAATGCCTCTCCCCCCCATACACACCTGTGGGTGCTGGGGCCCTTGCGGCCATGTTTTGCCCACCCCCCAGATCACAGCCCCCAGGCCTTAGTCCATTCAGAGTGTGTGTTTCCTACTGAACAGCCTAAAATCACATCCTTTCACGTTAATTAAGCCACTCTGCAGCACGGAGGGCAGCTGAAAGGCTGTTTGAAATGTCAGCGCACAGTGGCCACTTGTGTTTCTGGCACTTTCTGATTACAAGTGGCTCCCCCCAGAAAGGCTTCTGCCATCGGCTGAGTGGTCCTTGGCAGCCTGCCAGGCTGGCCCCAGCGTGGTCAGGGTCACCGGGACCAAGCCGGGCAGGATCCGCCTATGCATGGCAGCGGGGCCACGGTGGCCCAGTCTCTGTGCCCCTGGTGGACTCAGTCTGCAGATTTGCCCTGGGGCAGGGTGTGGGCGGCATCCTGAGGTCAGAGCTTCAGAACATGACTCCCATACGGGGTTTTGGGAAGCTGGTTTCAGAAGAGGGTTCCTGTTTTAAAGACCCAGCGTTAAGGTCTCCTAGGAGTCCGCTGGGTGCGGGTCGCCATGTGTTGGGGTCACATCCAGCACCCTGGGGGAGAGCAGGTGCAGGATGGGGCAGGGCAGGACCTCGCAGGACGTGGACAGCAGGTCCCGGCAGGAGAAGATTCGGGGGTCCAAACAGGCCTCGGTACCCCAGGGCCACTGTGCGCCCTGCCCCTTCAGGGAGCAGCAACCCGTCGCGTCCACGGGGGTGAGAGCCACCACTGCCGCCCGGACACGCTGCCCTGGCGCACGCCCAGCAGTTCGTGACACGGCCTCTGGTCAGGCTCCACGGGCAGCCACACGCCTGTCCCTGCAAAGAGCCCGCATTGGCTCCGGTCACCCCAGGGGAGTGGCTGAGCTCCTGGGTGTGGCATTCAAGGCCCCTGGTGACCCGGCCTCCGCCCCTCCACGCCTCCTTCGCCACCTACCTTTGGGAGCTCCAGTCCCTGCTGCTGGCGCCCCGCCCACCACCCACCTGTCCTGCCTTCTATTGATAATTATCTAATATTAATCGATAATTATCTATTAATAATTCCCGTGTGCTTTCTTGATTGCCCGCTTGGAACATTCGGTCCAACTTTCAAGGTCCAGCTCAGGCACCACCTCCTCCAGGGAGCCTTCCTGCTCCCCAGCTGTATGCAGAGCTCCCTCTCTGCCTCCTTTCATGCCTGTTTTTTAATTATGAAATGTGCAGAGGGCACTGGAATAGGCCTCCACGTGTCCGCCACCCGGAGGAATACACGTGGACGTTTGGCAGTTTGCATCCAGTCACTGTGTTAAGGGCAAAAACATCACCGAGGCAACAGGCGCCCGTCACGTGCCCTCTCCCCTGTCCCCAGGGGCAACCACAGGCGTAGACTGGTGGACACCGGCCCCGGCCGTGTCCCCGCTGTACACACAAGCCACACGCAGTCCCGAGATGCTGACTATGTGAACGGTGCCAGGCTGCGTGTGACGCGGCCACTTTGCGTTGTTCACCTGGAGCTGCGTCTTCGGGTGACTCCTGTGATTCTGGTTCGCTCACGCTGGCTGCTGGGAGGTTTTCCGTCCTTGAGGACATTCTGGTTGATCTGTTCCCCTGGCTGGTGATAGTCCACTGCTCCCCGCTTTCCTGGTTGCCGGGGCTGCCCCCGTCCTGTGCCCGTGCTGTGGGTCACCCTGGCGTGTGCTTGGGGGAGCGTGGGCCTGCAGGCGTGGGCGGGCTCTTGTCACTTGACCCAGTTGCCCTCCCGCCAGCGCCGTGGACTCCTCGTGGCTCCATCGGTCCCGCGCGCGTGCTCCTCACTGTGGCGTGGGTCGCTGACACACATGTGCAGGGGGGCGCACAGCGCGAGGGGCGGTGGAGCCACTGGAACCACCCACGCGCCGTTGCCGTGGGCGGCTGCTCGAGCACCTGCGCCAGGTGCCTCCTGCCTGTCCTCTGTCCTGGTGGCAGGGAGGGCCGTGCCGCTCCCCTGCGCTGGAGGAGGAGGACAGCGGTGCTGGGCATGACCGGAGCCGGCAGGGGAGTGAAATTCAAGTGCAGGTCGCTCGGCTTCCCTGCAGCGTGTCCAGCCTGGTCGTGAACACACGTGGCCGGGTGGGGACAGGGCGGCTAGCTGCCACGTAGGAGCAGGTGGGACTCTCCCCGGGTTTTCACACAAACTCTCGGTGGCTCCTGATGGTCTCTCGTGGGTGGGCTCGGGGTTGGTGGAGGTGTGATGTCCAGGGAGCGGGGCAGGGCCCGGTGACGAGCTCGTGCCGGCACTGGCACGTGGAGCTGCCGGCCTCGCGCCTGACGGCGATCAAGGAGGCAGCTGGATTTCATCTGTGAGTAATAAGCCGGTTTCGTGTGGCAGTAAAAGCAGTGCTTATGTTGCATTAATATTTATTAGCGGTTATTGATGTTGGAACTGGCTTGTTATCTTTGCCACACATCACAGCAGTTCTGTAAAGATGCAAGGAGAAAATCGCAACTCAAGGAGCAGTTAAATCGCCGCGCTCCTGTGGCTGTGCCCGCCGTGGCTCAGCCGGGAGAACTTTGTGGAGGGGAGGGAGCATGGCCGCCCCGCTTCCCCTCTTCCCTCACCCAGCCAGGCGTGGCCCACTCCTCACTGTCCACAGCCCTGCGGGCAAAGGCTCTGGGTCCAGACGCATCCGCAGCCCCGGCGGTGGGGCCTCAGTGGTCCTCTCCCGCCCCAGGGCCTCGCGGGCAAAGCCTCTGCCCCGCCGGCCACCCCGGCACGGTGGGTGAACGCGCTCAAGAGCCTTGTCCCTCCCCGTTCAGTGAGGTCTCGACGGGAGACAAAGCCCCAAGGAAGCTGTCACCTTCTGGGGACAGTCGTCCTGGTCTCTTCTAAAAGGCCATTGCCTGGGAAGAAGGGGTGGCCTGGGCCGTCGTAAAGGAAAAGAGGCAGAAGAGACCCGTGCACGGTGCTCGTGCTGGATGAGGTCCTGGCTTCAAAACAGCCGGACCGTCGGGAGCTGGACGGTGACCGGGTGTTCGGGGCAAGTCCCGGTGGTGCGTGTTGACGTGGGGGTATCGTGGAGCCTGGAGCCTGCTTTGAAAGGGCTGCACTGTGCGTGTTCTAGATTCCTGTCTGCAGAGCTGCATCGAGGAGATCCTGGTGTGATACAGGTGAGGAGGAAAGGCAGCCAACCCAAGCATGTCCCAGGGGAGGCTGCAGACCCCACGCTGTGGCCACCGTGCAGGGTGACTCTGCCAAGGGGACCGCGCTGCCGCCTGGCCAGGGTCTAAGCAGCAGGTGTCGCTGAGGGGCAGCAGGAGCTTCATCATGAGCCACGGCTAGCGCTGCACCTGTCCAGATGGGGTACTCAGGGCGCGCTTGGAGCCCCGTGAGCGTCACTCCTGAGTCCTCACTGTGAGGGGACAAAACGCTCCTTGTCTTAAGGAGGAAACTGAGCCCCAGTCACATGGCAGCCCTGGGTGCCCACTGCCTTCCACCCCCGCGTGCCCTGCAGATGTGGAAACGGGGTGGGGAGCGCTAAGGGGCCTCACACAGCTGGTGTCAGAGCCGGAATCTGAGCCTGCCTGCCCCGCCTCAGATCCGATCAAGCCCTCAGAGCCCACAGCAATGTTTATTAAAGACAGATTTTCCCAAAGCCACATGCGGCTTCTGCCTGGCTTGCAGGGTCTGCAGGACGCCTCTCTCCTCCCACCTGCATCGGCCTGTCTGAGCCTCCCCAGGTTACCTGGTGGCCCGGGGCACAGCTGACACAGGAAGAATTTGAAATTATCTTTGACTTCTACGGCCCTTCTTTTCCCTATTAAAATGCTCAGAGCTGTAAATGTAGTGGTAGGGAGCTGTTTATCTTGACAAAGGCGCAGCCATAAACTACCTGGTGCTCGCGGAACAGCCTCCGAGATGATTGTGTCTGCCGATGTCCATGCATTCCAGCGCGGAGCGGAAAGGTGAGCCCTCGCCGGGTGACACGGAAAGCGGAAGCATGTGCTCCGGGGCAGGCCTTGGAGCGAAGAGAGACGAATGGGGATTGGAGGAGCTGGCCTGGCATCGACGGAGCGGACAGTCGGCGGAAGGTGGCCTTGGTGTCCTGGGAGGAGACCCCTGCCCAGCCCCGTGTGTAGCAAACTCCTCCCCAGCGCGTGGGGACTTTGGGCTCTGACTGCGAATTGTAAATGTCTTAGTCTGCTCAGGCTGCTACAACAGAAATACCGTGGACCCAAGCAACAGAAATGAATGTCTCACAGTCCTGCAGGCTGCGAAGTCCAAGGTCAAGGCTGGTTCAGTTCCTGAGCAGGGCTCTCTGCCTGGTGTGCAGGTGGCAGCCTTCTTGTCGTGTCTGCCCACAGCAGAGAGGAGGTCTCCTCTCTCGCACAGCGGAGCAGACTCTCTCACGTGTCTCCTTACAAGAGCACTAAATGAGGGCCCCTCCCTCGTGACCTCGTCACCTCCCAAAGGCACCATCTCCAAATACCATCGCATTGAGGGTTAGGGTTTCAACATGTGAATTTGGGGGAGAGGGGACACAGACATTCGGTCCATAGCAGTAAGTGTATGCTTAACTTTGTAAGAAGCTGCCGAACTGTCTTCCAAAGTGATCGTACCATTTTACGTTTCCAAGAGCAGCAGGTGAGCGTTCCAGTTGCCCTGACTCCTCGCCAGTGCTTGCTGCGCTGAGTCTTTGACTTCAGCTATCGAAATAGGTGTGAGGTCCTGTGTTACCGGGGTTTTAATGTGCATTTCCTTAATAAGTAATTACATTTAGCATGTTTTTATTTGCTTGTTTGCCTTCAGTAGATCTTCTTTAGTGAAGTATCTGTTCATATATTTTGTTCGTTTTTTAAATTGGGTTGTTTGTTTTCAGATTATTGAGTTTTGAGAGGTCTTCCCTACGTTCCGGATACAAGTCTTTCTCCAGATGATTTGCGTGTGTTTTTTCCCAGCATGTGGCTAGTTTTTGTTTTCTCCTACCACTGTGTAACTTCAAGAGTTTTTTCTTTTGTTGAAGCTCAGTTTATTCATTTGTTCTTATATGGTTTTGCTTTTGGTGTTCTGTCTAAGGCTCTTTGCCCGGCCCGAAGTGGGTTGTCTGTTTTTAAAAAACTATATGGTATGAGGTGTGGATTGAAGTTCTTTTTTGTTTGTTTTTAGTACATGGGTGTCTCCTTGTTCCAACACCATTTATGAAAAGATTATCTTTTTCTACTAAATTGAGTGCCTTTTCAGCCTTCGCTGAAAATAAGTTGACCATATATGTGTGAGTCTACGTTGGACTCTGTTCTGATCCATTGAACTATTTGTGCATCTTAACACCAATACCACGCTGCCTTGATTACCATAGCTTTATGATAGGTCATAGAGATTGGTCACTTGATTGGAGTCAAGTCGTATAAGTCCTTCCCTTTGGTTGGTTGTTGTTTTTTGTTTGCTTCGGAGTTATTTTGGCTATTCTAGGACCCTTATAATTCCATATGCATTTTAAAATCATCTTGTCAATTTCTATTTTTTAAAAAGCCCGCTGAGATTCTGATAGACATTGTATTAGGTCTGTAGATCAATTTGGGGAGAATTGAACTCTTAACAATATTGACGCTTCTGATCCGTGGTTATGGTATATCTCTTTCTCTACTTAAGTCTTTTTAAATTTGCCTCAGCAGTATTTCAGAGTTTTCAGCATACAGGTCTGACACAGCTATTGTCAGATTCATTCCTATTTCTTACTTGTATTTCTTGATGCTATTGCAAATGACATTTTAAATTTTTCAAATTTCCGAATGTTGGTGGCTAGTGAACAGAAATACAGTTGCTTTTTATATATTGTTCTTTTATCCTGCAACCTTGCTAAACTTATTTGTTGTAATAGATTTTTTTTTTTTTTGCATATGTTGAGATCAGCGTGTGGTTTTTCTTTTTCCTTGTGTTATCACGGGGAATGACACCGACTTTTTTTTTTTTGAGACAGAGTCTCGCTCTGTTGCTCAGGCTAGAGTGCCGTGGCGTCAGCCTAGCTCACAGCAACCTCAAACTCCTGGGCTCAGGTGATCCTTCTGCCTCAGGCTCCTGAGTAGCTGGGACTACAGGCATGCACAACCATGCTCGGCTAATTTTTTGTATATATTTTTAGTTGGCCAATTAATTTCTTTCCATTTTTAGTAGAGATGGGGTCTCATTCTTGCTCAGGCTGGTCTCGAACTCCTGAGCTCAAACGATCCACCCACCTCGGCCTCCCAGAGTGCTAGGATTACAGGCGTGAGCCACCTCGCCCAGCCAACACTGACTTTCAAACGGTGAGGCAGCCTCGCATTCCTGGGATACAAACAACTCGTTCACAACAATATTGTCCTTTTCCTTACTGTTGGAATTGGTCTGCTAACATTCTGTTAAGAAGTTTTGCGTCTGCGTTCTAGAGAGAACCTTGCTGGTCGCTGGCCACTGATGGTTTGGCTGGATCTGAGTGAGGGGTGCCTCTCCCCCCATCAGGCGGGCTCGTGGGGTACACACATGGCCGTGCGGAACTGCTCCTTCATCAGGGCTGCGGGTGGTGGTGGTTCCCACAGAAGAAGGCTGAGGCAAGCAGGCACCCCAAAACACACCTCCTGCGCTTGTGCCCGGGGTCCCTGAGGGGAGTCAGCTCCCTTCTCCCCTCCCGAACGCCCACCCTGCTGCTGGCGTGGGGGCTGGGACTCGGGGGGCATGTCGGGGCACACCCAGCTCACTCCCCGCCTCGGGGCCCAATAGAGACGTGTGTCAAGGGCCTGAAAAATGTCCCTACATTTTGACCCATGGATCCCCGCTGTCAGACTCTCCTGCGGAAATGCTCTGTGCTGCGGAAACGGCTTCACCCACAACGACGTCCGGCTCCCCGCAGCCTTGCCTAGGCACTGGGAAAGGAGGGGCTGGAACCGCGTTTCTGAGAGGAAGAGCTTAGCGGAGGAAATGCCCATACGTCTGCCGGATGGAGGACGCCGCAGCCCGGAGAGGAGTGATTCCTGACGATTGCAGTGACGTCGGGAAATCTCACGTGTCTTTAAGTGAAAGTAGAAAAAACAGGTCACAAAGTTCTGTGTATAAGCCGTGTAAAGAGTTGACTTCGAAAAGGAAACTAATGTACAAGAAATTTGTGATTGTTTTCTGGGAAATGCTATTCCTTTTTTTTTTCCCCCTCCTCTAGTTTCCAAAATTTCTTGCATGAATATAGATTACTTTGGTGACTTTTTTAAAAAAACCGTAACTAAGAAAGGGAAGAGTGGAATTTGCCGCGTGCGCCGCAGCCGCCCCTGTGGGCCAGGCGGGTAGGGCCGTCCGTCTCAGCCCGCCTCTCTCTTGCAGGCTTTGGGAGCCATCACTGCAGTGCCTGTCACGGGTCCTCAGGTCAGCTCCTTGCAGAGGTTGGCCGGGCAAGGAGCGGCAGTGCTACCTCAGGTAAGCAGCCTTCGGGCGGGGCCCGGGTGTCCACCTGTCTGTTCCCGTGGTCTCTGTCCCCATCCCCTCTGCACTGAGGTTTGGGGCAGGCGCTGAGCTGGATGGGACCCCACGCCCTCTGTCTCTCCCTCGGCGATGCCTTCCCCTCCCGCCGCCTCTGCCCGTTCTTCAGTGGGGACGTTTGGACCAGGTCTGGTTTTCCACTGAGGAATCGTAACGTCGGTTCGGTGGGTCATGAGCAAAATGTTTTCTTAATGGAATAAACTAGGCTGGGTTGAAGGAGAACAGACATATCAAGATGCATCCACAAGCATTGTTTCTCCAACAGTTTGTTTCTGTACTGGGTCACAGGTAACTGTCTTTAACGCTGGGTCGTGGTCAGAGAAGTTTGAGAAGCTCTGAACAAGGTGATTCGTTTTAGGGGCAGACTCTGGGCCAGGAGCCTGGGGCTCTAGCCCAGAGTCCCCTGAGTGGGCGCCACACTGGGGACCAGTCACCGCAGAAGGGCTAACGGTGGGGACCAGTCACCGCAGAAGGGCTAACGCAGGTGCCGGCTTCATCCACCCGTGGCCTGGTGCAGAGCAAACGCCTGGTGATTATTAAGCAGTGCCCTTATTATCACCAGCCCAGCTTTGCTGAGCACCTGCTGTATACATCATTCCTGGCCAAGGGCTGCCAGCTGCAGAGACAAAGACGGCCCCTGCCTGTCCCGAGGCGTCAGGGCTTCACACAGTCCCCCAGCTGGTGGTGAGGCGGCTGCCCTGGGCTCCTCCATGCAGCAGCTTTGCCCACATCCCACCTGTGCCGAATTTTGCTCCTTCGAGGCTCAGGATCTGGAGGGAGGGCGGACAAAGAAACAGATGCTCTGAATCCAGGGTGATGGGGCTGAGTCAGGAGGATTCACAGGGCTGTCGGGACCCCTGAGGAGGCCCGTTGCCCACCCGGAGGCCACGATGGGCTTCCTGGAGGAGGTGGTGCTTGAACCAGGCCTCAGGTGAGAGGGCACTGCAGGCCAAGGTGGAAGCAGGCCCCGGGAGGGAGCACCCAGGAGGAGGGCACAGGGTGAGAAACAGGCAGGGGTGGTGGGGAGGCCTGAGTCGCAGGGCTGGCAGGGGCAGCCAGAGCAAGCAGGGAGGTGGAGAGGCCAGTGGGGCCCTTTGGGAGGCCTAGGAGTCAGGCTCCCCTGCCAGTGGGCAGTAGGGAGCTATGCAAGGCTTCTGAGCAAGGGAGGACATCAGAGAGGGGCTCTGCTTTGCACCCCCAGCCTTCCTCTCACCTTGCTGCCTCCGGGCTGCTGTCTCCGTGTGTCTCCCTGCTGTCCCCTCCCCACCAGCTTGCTGGCCTCTAGCCTGGTCAGCTCGGGCCAAAAGGTGCCCAGCGCTCGCCCGGTCCAGCTGGCGGCTGCTGCGTCACAGGAGGCTCAAGGGACCCGAACACGCAGCCTGTGACGGGAGCCGGCCTGACGGTGGCTACCACAAATGCAGAGGCAGGAGAGAGGAGGGGTGGGGAGGACCCCGGAGGCCTCCTGGCCCGGGGCTGCACCGTCTCCAGGTCACACAGGCAGAAAGGTCACGAGCCCCAGGATCCCCAGATGTGTTCTCTGGGTTGGAAGCCCACACCTTTGGGCCAAACTCTAAGCTCCTGACTAAGTTTGTCTTCAGTGTCCAGCATCTGCAATTCGGGCCGGCTCCCCCTCGCTCAGAGTCGGGTTGCTGGGGTTAGTGGCCGGGGTCAACCAGGACATGTGGGCAAGCCCCAAATGGCCAGGCAGGCGCCACGGGACACAGCATGGCCGTCACCACGGCTGAGGTCCTTGCTGACCACACAGGCAGCCATCCGCCCCGTGCCGCCCTCTGCAGAGACGGGGACAGCAGTTCCCCGGCCAGTGACTGCTGCAGCCGGCAGGGCCCAGGAGGATCCCGCCGCGGTTTCCATGCTGGGCGCCAGCATTGGCGTGGGGCTGGGAGCCTGGCGGCAGAGGGCCATAGGCCCTGACCACTGGTGCCCAGGACAGAGCTGCAAGCTCCGCTGCAAGCACACCGGCCACCCCGCCCAGCCCTGACGCCTGGAGGGTGGGGCCCACTGTGACAAGGGACGGGAAGGGTCCAGAATCGAGGGCCAGCTCCACGCCGGGCAGCGGAGGAGCTCGCAGCTGGGAAGCCTGCCCGGTCAGAGGGCGGCTGTGCCTCTGAGAGCTGCCAAAGGTCGCAGAGCCCTGCGGGAGCCGCCCTAAGCCCCTCTCTCCACTGTGTCCCTGGAGACGGGGTCGGGAGGTAGGGCCAACAGTGCCAGACAGGCCTGCAGAGGTCCCGGGCACACGTGCCCCCGCCCCAAGTGTAGCATCGTCCTTCTCCAGTAAGCCCCTCCCTCCAAGCCTCAGCGCGCCCCTCTGTGGGCGAGGCCAGCGTCCCCACCCTCCGTGTGGTCGCAGCAGGGCTCAAGTAAGGTGAGAAGGCAGATCACGTCCCTCGTCCGAGCCCGCGTCTCCTGTCTGTAAGGAGGTGATGTTTGCGTGGACCTCCCAGGGTTGGCGTGGCCTCGTTGGGGGGCTGAGGTGTCCCTGGTTCAGCGGGCAGGGCCGACGCCGCGGTGGTGGCAGCATCTGCAGGAATGCTGGTGACAGCCCTGGCCGGGGCACACTGGCACCTCCCATGCATTTTCTCCCTCACTCCCAGTCCCACCCGCCACCCCAGGCACAGATGAGGGAGCTGAGCTTGGGCGCATTCAGATGTGTCCCCAAGACCACCCAGGTCCCAGAGGAGCCAGGGTTGGCCCCAGGCAACCTGTCCAGGGCCCTGGCCTGAACCGCTTCGCAGCTGCCTGCAGGACACTTGTACTCTTCTACGTGGACACGTTACAGCGTGACTCCCAGTCGCATGTGCACAGCTCAGTGGTTTCCATGGGCACACAGTGGCACCCCCCCGCCAACCCCAAACAGGAAGCAGACCTGTGCAGGGCCCGGGAGCCCCTGTGGCCCCTCCTGGCCCCTCCTGGCCCCTCCCGGCTCCTGCCCCAGGGCAGCGCTCTGCAGACTTCAGGGGCCAGAGGGAGCTTTGCTGCTCAGACTCGAGGTGCAAGGAGCCCCGGGCGGAGACTCCCCCTCCTGCCTGGGGTGCCGCCCTCACCTCGCTCCCCTCCCCGCAGCTCCCCCCGAGCTCTCAGAGCAGAGCCGAGGCACCCGGGCCCAGAGTGGCTCCTCTAGCGCCCCGTGGCCGGTCAGTGCAAGCCCAGGACGAGGGTCAGAGTGGAGGTCTCGCCTGCTGTGAGGCCCTGGGGACCCCACGCCCTTTCCACGGCATCCCCTCGCCTTGAACGAGGGGCGTCTCTGGGCCAGGTCTTGTCTGTCCTGCCTCCGGCCAGAGCTGCCCCTGCCCCGTGCCTGTCATCCGCCGCCCGCACGCGCCCGTCTCTCTGACCCTGCGCTGTCCCCTCCTCCCAGGTTAGGCCAAAGACTCTGATTCCAGACAGCCTCCCTGTCACCCCGGGCCGAGACCGGCCACCCAAACAGCCCCCAACCTTCCAGAAGGCCGCCGTGGTCAGCATCAAGAACCCCAGCCCTGCCCTCCCCACCGCCAACAACACCGCCAGCCATGTGCCAGCGCCCGGCGGCCAGCCCCAAGCCCTCGCCGAGCCCGCCGCCCTCGCCTCTCCCCTGAGCGGTGCGGGGGTGGCCTACGCCATCATCTCCACCTCCCCCAGCAATGCCGCCGCCATGGCCCCCAGCACTGCCGTGTCCGTGGTCAGCGACAGCATCAAGGTCCAGCCCCTCCTCATCAGTGCCGACAACAAGGTGAGTGCCCGGCGGGCTGCGGAGGGGACGGGCCCCGCGCGGGGGCCTCGGGGCGCGTCGTCCAGGAGGGTCCGCGTGAGCGAGGCGCAGGCAGGGTGAGTGACCGGTGGCGGGACGATCCAGGGCCAGAGGCATGAATGGGGTGTGAGCAGGCGATTAGGGGCGGGTATCGGTGCGTGGACAAACGATGCACACGTGAGTGAAAGGAAACGTGGCTGAATGAATGAATACCAGGGGCTAAGGAGTGATTGGTCAGTGAATGAATTACGTCATTGGAATAATTAACCAATGAATAAAATGTGTGACCGAGCGAGGGCCTGGAAGAGGGACCAATACTGATCACCCTCCTCCGCGGGTGGAGTCGGACAGTCAGGGGCGTTTTTACACCCCGGGTGCCCGAATGCAAAACCTCCCATGATTTCTTGCCAAAACTTAATGCCAACACTAAGACCCTCCCTCCGTTCCCCTCTGAGCTCCTCAGTGGTTGCACTGTTCGAGGCCTTTGGGTCCACATGGTCACTGCTGTTTCCTCTCTTTGGCCTCTTTTCCTTGGTTCCCAATTTGGAGTCCCCCAGGCCACCCCTCTTGCTCCTGCTGCTGTGCCTTCCTCTTCCCCAGCCTGGATGTGGGTGCTCCGCTGTCACGTGACCTTACGTCACTACATCCGGCATATTTCTGGGATGTTGGGCTCTCCCGAGCCCTCCCGCCCGCTGCTGGCGTCTTGAAGGGTTCCCAAAGGCTGAGGAGTCACCATGGGCCGCGCTCAGGTGGCCAGGGGTGCCCCAGGGTGGCGCCTGACCCAGAGGGAGTGCTCAGCAGGCATTGAGACAGACGCATGCCCACGTCACTGCAGCCGCACCAGCACCCAGGGTTGGCGTTTCAACACTTTGCTCACTGAGCAGGCGCACGCGGACGCCCTGCCGGTCACAGCGGAACGCCGCTGGGTATCATTGCGAGTGAACGTTTTCCCCGTACTGCGTAAGAAAGAATTCTGTCTCCTTATGTGTGGCTCGTTTGAGGATTCTCTTTGCCCTTTTTTCTATTGCAGATGTTAATGTTTTTCTTTCCATGAACATAAAAAGAGGCGGTTTTTTCCAGAGATGTTGGGGTTTTTAAAATGGGATGCAAAGAAGAAGGAAGAGCTTCCCTTAAGCCAGAAGAAAACTGGAATATGTTTTCTCTTTGTGCTTAAGAGCCCGAAATTCACAAGACAGTAACTATGTGTTGTTTTTTGGCTTTTTGTTTTGGAGACAGAGTCTCCCTCTGTTGCCTGGACTAGAGTGCCGTGGTGTCAGCCTAGCTCACAGCAACCTCAAACTCCTGGGCTCCAGCAATCCTCCTGCCTCAGCCTCCCCAGTAGCTGGGACTACAGGAGTGCGCCGCCATGCCTCGCTAATTTTTCTATTTTTAGTTGTCTGGCTTATTTATTTCAATTTTTAGTAGAGACAGACGGGGTCTCATTCTTGCTCAGGCTGGTCTCGAACTCCTGACCTTGAGCGATCCTCCCGCCTCAGCCTCCCAGAGTGCTAGGATTACAGGCGTGAGCCACCACACCCAGCCTAATAACCACTTGTTTTTAGGGGGAAAAAAAGTTCACTTAATGCCTGGTTTGGGCCAGACTCTGGCTGATGGATCCTGGTGAATTCCTCTTCCCTGGATCCACGAAAAATAATGGTTCTTTCCAAGTTCTCTGTCCAAAAAAATCAAACAGAAGAGCAGATCGAGGGGACCTGGCCCTGGGAGATCCTGGGCTGGGCAGGTGGGTTCCAGACTTATTTTTAGTGTCAGACCCTTTGAGCAGATGCCCCCTGAGCCCCAAGGACACTTGGCTAGAATGGAGCTGTTCTGGGTGGGACAGGTGGGGCCTGGAGCCCACCTCCCTTTCTCGACCCCACAGGCCTGGCAGGGTCCCTCTCGCACAGTGGAAAAAAGAGGCCTTCTTCCCACCTGCATGCCTTGGCCAGGTTTGAGCATCTCAGGCCCAGCAGCCTCGGGGGTGGGCGGCAATGCGGCCCCTCTGCCCTGCCGTGCGCCCTCTTGGCCTCAGCCGACCTGTGCTGAGTGGGGGCGAAGGAGCCCAGGCTCGCCGCAGTCCTGAGTCTGCGAGCCTCCAGGACACAGGTGTTGCCAAGGCTTTGCCGTGAGCAGGCGGAGGCTCGGGGCACAGCGACCTCCCGAGGACACTCAGCCGGCAGCCGTGGGCAGGGCTGGGAGCCAGGGCTTCCTGGTGCCGAGAGCAGGGCGGCTTCTCCTGCAGACCCTCCTCGTGGCGGGAGGGGTGTCGGGAGGAGCAGGTGCTGGCTGCACCGTGGGCGCAGCCACCCTCCGAGGACGCGCCTGGCCCAGGCTCCACAGGCCCTGGCCTGTCCCTGCTGCTGCCACTGTCCCCTTCCCTCCCCCCCCCCCGTCCTGGCCATTGCCGCCCTCACTCCTCCCCCACGTTTTCCAGGTCATCATCCTTCAGCCTCAAGTGCAGACACAGCCCGAGAGCACGGCAGAGTCTCGGCCCCCCACAGAGGAGCCATCTCAGGGAGCTCAGGCCACCAAAAAGAAGAAGGAAGATCGGCCCCCGACCCAGGAGAACCCCGAGGTAGGGCGGGCCTCACCGGAGGGCCCCGGCCCTGCTCAGGCCGTGGTGGGTCTGGGGCCGCTGGAGAACGCGGCGCTGTGTGGAGTGGGGACAGCCTCGCGGTGGGCCGGTCCCCACAGCCCCGGTGCAGCTGTCCTGTGCAGCGGGTGCTCCCGGGACTCACCCGGCAGCCAAGCCTTGGCCGGTCGTCCCAGGGAGGCGGGGCGTGGGCTGGGCGGCAGCGTGAGGCCGTGGTTAGCTCGGATTCTAGAGCCGCTAAGTCCCAGCACCGCCAGTGTCCAGCGCTGTGACCGTGGGCAGATCACTTCTGCTTCCTGTCTGTAAAATGGGGACGGCGAGGCCTCCTTCCTCCCAGGCCTGCCGGAAGGATTCCAGGATTCCATGAGCCCCTGGGGTGGCACCTGGAGGGCACCGTCGGCTGCCACGCACCATCCCAGGGGCCCGGCTGTGTCCCCTCAGTCCTGAGTTCTGGAGGGGACAGTACTCCCCGGGGCAACGCATGGCCCTAAAGCAGCCCCTGCCCCTCCTCCCTGCCCCTGGCCAATTCTGATGCGTGCAAGTGGCCAGAGCAGGGCCCTGGCATGTCACAAGTCAGCTGCCGCTGGGGCGTGCGGGAGGTGCAGATGTGTCCTGAAGGTGCCTGGAGAACCTTCTAAACCATCTCCCCTGCTCCACCCCGAAGGAGGAGGGACAAATAGGCTTTTATTGACCCATCCAAGCACGTGCGGGCTCGCAGCCACCTGCCCTGGGGGACGCGTGAGAGGCAGCAGTCAAGGCCGCTCTGTGCTGGACTCTGGGCTGCGGCCAGTGCGTTATGGGTCACATCCTCACGCCGCCCACGGCCCAGACCTGCCCTGCCTTCTCCGCTCCGGGACTCTTCCCGCCTGGCTCCCTTTGCTTTCCCTCGTTCATCCTGTACTGTAGGTCCCCTCGGGTGTCCTCCCTAACCTCCCTGTCCCCAACAGGCAGCAGAGGCCCCCTGGGCTCTGCGCTCCCGCTGTCTGTGCGTGCGCCGCCAGGGCCAGAGGAGGCCGGTCGCCACCCATTCGCGTCTCCCTGATTTCGCCAAGCACGGCTCGGAGTCCGCTCCCTGCCCGGCTCTGGGCCGAGGGCTGGGGACGCCCAGACGGGCAGATGTGTCCCTCGCCCTTGGGAAACTCACTTCTGTGGGCAGAGACTGGCCTGGCTGCAGAGGCCTGTGACTTGTGTGAAAAAGTACCAAGTGTCACCAGAGAATTCTGAATCAAGAGCTGCAGGAGGCGAGGGCAGGGGGAGAGAGCCCTGCTTCCCTGGAAGGGCTGGGGACGGCTTTGCAGAGACCGAGGGGCAGGTAGGACGTCAGAGGGCGAGAGGAGGGACGGCCATCAGCCGGAGCGTGCTGCACGGGCAACAGCGTGGCAGAGGGGAGGATGGCACGGAAAGGTGAGCTGTCCTGTCGGGCCGCAGGTGGCATACGTGCCTGAGAATGTCTAGACGTGCGGTTAAGACAGACGTCGGGACCTGGTCCTGGAAGACCTGAACGCAGGCTGCTGAGGTAGCGCCTCACTCCTTAGGTACTAGGGAGCTACGGAATGCCTTTGAGCAGTAGAGGGGCTTGATGTATTGTCCTTTGACGTGTCCAAAATGCCAGCAAAGTCAAAGAGCCACTAAACGAGGCTTTGTCACCCACGTCTCCTCTGTGGGCCCAGGCCCAACCGTCTGAAGAGAGAAAGTCCGTTCGGCACTCTTGCAAAGTCTGAGCACCTGCTGTGTGCACAGCGGGGCCCTGGGCCTGCGCACAGCCCACGGCGCCCATGAGCCCCCTCCGTCCTCCCCTGGGGTTTAGCTGCACCCTTAGCATTTGGGAAGGTTTTCTGGGCGGATTCTCTTTGTTCTCTCAAAGTATATCTTAGTCAATCATCGTGCATTTATACAATTAGTATAATTACGTTGAACTACATAATTAGTGTAAATACGTGTGACGACTTAAATGGAATTTGCAATCACAACACGTCCCGGTGTAAAAATCCTTGTTAAAGTTTCTTTTAAAAGAGGACCAAGAAGAGCTGCGCTGCCGGACCTGCCGGACTTGGAGCCTGTGGGCGACGCGTCTGCGTTAAGAGCACTTGAGCCAGAGCAGCGGCCGCCAGGGGCCCGGGGTCTGTGGGAGGGGCGTGGATTCCGGAAGGCGCGTGAATTGGCATCCGCCAGGCTCGGCCACAGCGCTGGTCCCAGGCGCAGGGCGCGTGTGGGAGGCCAGCCCGGCGGCCGCCTGGAGCAGTGCTGGGCGGCTCAGGAGGTACGGCAGAAGGGGACGTCACGTGTACCGGTGCCCCGGAGTGACGTGTGGATGTCGTGGAAGGCACGTGTGAGGAACACAGACGTGACAGCAGCCGCCTGGAGAGTGTGTGGTGCCGGCCAGGGCGCTCGGTGTGGTTCAGATTCAGCCGTCACGGAGCAACCTCTGCACTGGGAGCTGTTGTCAGCCCACTGTACAGATGGGGCCACTGAGGCCCAGATACAGTGACCATCAGAGCCGGAGCCGCACCCAGGCTGTCTGGCCTCGGGACCTGGGGTCTGTGCTGCGCTGCCATTGGTCCAGCTGACTGGGGGTCGGGTTTGGGGCCAGAGTTGAACTGCTCAGGACAGTCACAGAGAGTCTCCGCCTTCCCTGATCGTCCCACTCGAAGCTCCCAGCTTTTCCTCCGAATAAAGATTGTGGTTGTGAAAGGGTCCCTGTTACTAGCCTTCCCAGGGGCCACACGACTGGCCTGAGCTCCTATCAGGGACCCTACACTTCCAAGAGATTCCAGCAGGTCTGTGGACCATGGGACCATGTTACTGGCCCTGCATCCCTCTTTGCTTTGGCTGCTAGGGAGCTCACAGTCTATGACTCACCTGTGACAATTGTATAGGGCTATGACGTAGCTTCATCTTATTTTCC
>CAUYPO010043651.1:0-23992 GCA_963574435.1 Cheirogaleus major
ATTACTGGGCATCTACCCAAAAGAACAAAAGACACTCTATAAAACAGACACCTGCACTTGAATGTTCATAGCAGCACAATTCACAATTGCAAAGTTGTGGAAACAACCGAAGTGCCCATCAATACATGGATGGATTAATAAAATGTGGCATATGTATGCCATGGAGTTCTACTATATTAAAGTATTCTTATAGCTGAATAGTACTCCATGGTATACGTATACAACATTTTATTAATCCATTCATGTATTGATGGGCACTTCGGTTGTTTCCACATCTTTGCAATTGTGAATTGTGCTGCTATGAACATTCGCGTGCAGGTGTCTTTTTTATAGTGTCTTTTGTTCTTTTGGGTAGATGCCCAGTAATGGGATTGCTGGATCAAATGGTAGATCCACTTGTATTGCTTTTAAGGTATCTCCATATTGTTTTCCATAGAGGTTGCACTAGTTTGCAGTCCCACCAGCAGGGTAGGAGTGTTCGTATGTCTCCACATCCACGCCAACATTTATAAAATGTGGTATATGTATACCATGTAGTACTATTCAGCTATAAGAAACAATGGTGATATAGCACCTTTGTGTTTTCCTGGATAGAGCTGGAACCCATTCTACTAAGTGAAGTATCCCAAGAATGAAAAAATAAGCACCACATGTACTCACCAGCAAATTGGTATTCACGGATCAACATCTAAGTGGACATATAGGAATAACATTTGTCGGGTGTTGGGTGGGTGGGAGGGGGGAAGAGGGGATGGGTATATACAAACATAATGAGTGAGATGTGCAACGTATGGGAGATGGTCATGCTTGAGGCTCTGCCTCGAGGGGGGAGGGGGCATGGGCAATATACATAACTGTAATATTTGTACCCCCATAATATGCTGAAATAAGAAAAAAAAGTCCCAATACAACAGATGCTGGCTTGGATGCAGAGAGAAAGGAACACTTGTACACTGTTGGGACTGTAAACTAGTAAAACTTCTATGGAAAGTAATATGGAGATATCTTGAAGAACTAAAAGTAGAACTACTATTTCATCCCACAATCCTAGTACTAGGTATTTACCCAAAGGAAAGAAGGACATGATGTTAAAAAGATACTTGTGCTTGATTGTTTATATTAGCACAATTCACAATTTCAACGATGTGGAAACAACCCAAGTGTCCATTAATACATGAGTGGATTAATAAAATGTGGTACATGTATACCGTGGAATTCTGCTCAGCCATAAAAACTGGTGATCTAGTCTCTTTTCTAACAACCTGGATGGAACTGGAGACCATTTTTCTAAGTGAAGTATTGCGAGAATGGAAAGACAAACACTACATGAACTCAATACTAAAATGAAACTGGTAACCTCTGTTCTACTTTCTGTCTACAGGAATTTGCCTGTTCTAGGTACCTTACATAAGTAGGTACCCTTTTGTGTCTGGTGTATTTCACTTAGCATGTTTTCAAGATTTATCCATGTTATTGCATGTATCAGAACTTCATTCTTTTTAAGGGCTGAATGATATTCCCTAGTGTGTATATACCACATTTGTTTTGTTCATTCATCAATTGATGGACATTTGGGTTGTTTCCACCTTTTGATTCTTGTGAATAATTCTGCTATGAACATTGGTATACAGGTATCTGAGTCTTTGCTTTCAATTCTCTTGAGTATATGCCCCTAGAAGTGGAATTACTGGGTCACATGGTAATTCCGTGTTTAACTTTTTGGAGAGCTGCCAAATACAGGTATGTTTTTAAAAGCGCCTTAGGGATTCCATTGTGTAGCTGGGGTGAGAAGGATTGACTACAGGTGAGACTGCTAAGGAAGTTCACCTGATGGGTGGGGAAGGTGGGAACCCTAGGAGTAAGTACAGATCTTGGTAGTTAAGTCCAACGTGTTTGTATCTGTGCAAACTCACCTCTAACATCATTTATTTAATACGAAGTCCCCTCGGATGTGAGTATTAACGGCATTGGAATCCAGACTCCACTCTTGGCCCCTGTGTTGGCTTCCTGTAGGGTTTTCTGAAAGCGATTGCCCCACATATATCCCACTTTCCCCATGTAAAAATTTCTCTCATGCCTGCTCCCCTTCTCTCTTCCTGGCCTGTTGAGAAACTACATTAGTAATGTAGAGACAAAATCCCTGAGGAGCACTTGAGCAACATTAATAGTATGTCCTTTGGATGCACGTGGGCTGGGAGGTCTTGTCCATGGTGTGGTAACTGCTTTAGATAGTGGCTCCAGTAATGTCTCTGACTAAAAATGTCTGAATTTTCACATTGTCTGAATTCCTCTCAAGAGGGAGGAAAATGTCTGCTCTGATGTATCTGATATTTCACTTAGTTCCCTTTGGGTTCAGCTTGTCATTGCCAAGGTTTGTTTCAAGTATGTCAGCCTTTGTCACACCAACAGAGCATTTTTGTACTACAGGGCGTAAGTTGACAGTCATCAAACATTGCTTGGTCCTGGGTGGCAGGGGTGGTGTGGGAACCAGAGAAGGAAGCCATAGAGAAGGAATTAATCTTACAAATTTTTGAAGCCACAAAAGCAGTCATACCAACACATGCTTCTGTATGCACAAATCCTTGGGCAGTGAGACAAGAGAGTTTGTCCATACATCCCTTTGTATCGTTAGATCTGGTCAGTAATGGATGCTTTGATGGTGGAGCATTTTCTACTTGGGGTTGGGGACATCATTGTAATAATGGCTTTTTATGGAACCACTCTTAAATTTGGGTCTTGGTAAAAGAAAGTGTTCCCAATATGAGCCAGGTTCCTGTGACTCACAGGGAACCTACTTTATTATCCAGAACCATCACTTTGTTGGGGACATTAAAAGGACCCGGGGGAAGAGAGTGGAGGTGATTATCACTACGGTCTTGGGTAATGACTTGTTCTGATCCTTCTGGTGGCATTTCCATGTCATAGAGCTCAGGAACGGGGACCTCCAGCTCCATGGGCCCACCGCTTTGCCCAGGAGAAGGCCACAATGAGACACCTGCTTATTCCATTAAGATTCTGCTTTAACTCCAGATGCTGAATTCTCTTCCTAGAATTTGGCTTTAGACACCTTCTGGATTCTGTCTCCAGGCAGATTTCTAGCATTTGGTTTTCCCAACTGGCTTTGCGTGCCCTTTATACCTCCTTCCTCTGAGCTGGAGCAAATCCTGAGCACCATCCTTATGCCCACCTCCCATCACTGCCACTGGGTTCCTATTCTCTGTGCCTGCACCTGCCAATGGCAGGATTCCAGCCCTGCCACAGCTTCTGTTGCTCCCTCCGCACGTGCTGACCTGGCTTCAGATCTCTGGATCCCAGCACACATCTGCCCTCCAGCTACTTCCTCCACCCCCTACACATGTCATTCTGGCTCTAGATGTTGTCTGTGGTCTTTGGGAGTGTTGCGGAGAAGAGGCATCTGAAACCAAGCCATCACGTTCTTGACTTTTTATCATTAATCATGAGAAGTGATACTTGGATGTCTTGCTTGTTTGAAATGGGAACTCACAGCACCTGGCTGTCACTTTGATGAAACATCGGTCAGTGACCAGAGCAACAGTCCAGGGCGGACACCTCTAGTGCCCCCAATTCCTGGAGGGAACTTGGATGGGGGTACAGCAAGCTGAGCAGCCCACACAGTCTAAGCCACTTTCAAAGGAGCCTTTGGGAATCCCCTGGGCCTGTTCCAAGGAGAGATACTGTGCATCTCTTAAACTGCTCATGTTTTGACTGGCAAATGTGCTAGTTGTATCAACAAGTGCTTCTGTACATGCAGATCCTTGGGCAGTGGGGCAAGAGGATTTGTCCATATATATTCCTTTGGCCAACTGGAAAGTGAGAAGAGCTGCTTTGGAAAAATCTATAGTAGAGATGAAAGAGAAATTTCAAGAAACATATATTGAATAGCTATAAGAGACCTTAGTGATTACAGATAGTCCCCGACTTAAAAATCTTAAGATTTTTCAACTTTACGATGGTACAAAAGTGATATTAATTCAATAGAAACCATACTTTAAATTTCGAAATTTTCCCCGGGCCAGTGATATGCAGTAAGATATTCTTTTGTGATGCTGGGCAGTGGCAGCGAGCCACAGCTCCTAGTCAGCCACGAGATCACAAGGGTAAATGACCAATACTCTACAGTGTACTGTGTGGCCAGGTGATTTTGCCTAACTGTAGGCTAATGTAAGTGTTCTGAGGACGTTTAAGGTAGGTTTGGCTAAGCTATGATGTTGTACTAAATGCATTTTTGACTTAAAATATTTTCAACTTACATGGGTTTATGGAGACATAACCCCAACATAAGTTGAGTACAATTTGTATGTAATTTTTCTACCTGTTTTGTCTGCTCACCAGATGAGGAAATTGAGGGCTGGAAAGATTGCAGTATGTCCTTAATGTCATACTCCCTGCCAATCAGCTGTATACCCTACCTAGCTCTGCTTTTAAATTCCTTGAACTTCCGAGGCCCGTAGTATTTCTGAATTAAGGACATTCCAGAGACTAGTTCAGTCAACCCCCTGTCATTGTTCAAATATCCTGGGTTCTCCCTTCTGAAGGTATCTAGAGCTTAGTCCAGGAGAGGTAGGTGTAGAGTGTGAGGTTTCCTGCAGCATGGGTCTGAGGGTCAATGAGATCTGTATCACCCGTGTACTCAACCATACCCAACCTAGGGCTTAGAGGGCAGTGGGCTGCAGGGTTCATTTGGCCAGGAGGGCATGCTAGAAGGTCCACCTCTCTATCAGACAAGGGTGGTTTCTCTCCAACCTAGTGAGGCAGGTACTAGCATTGCTCTCAATGTGTGATTGCTTCTTCAAAGCTAATGGCAGGCTTTTATCTGAATTGGTCTAGGGTATGCTGTGAACCAGCTGTGTGACCTTGGACAAGTCACTGTCCCTCTCTGGACTTCAGTTTTTCTCTTATGTAAAATAAGTGGAGTTGCTGATGTTTAAGGTCTTTGGGGACAGGGGGTTGGCCATTGTTCCATGCCCTGTGTGATATTGGTAGCAGCCACTGTAGAGCGTCCAAAGCCTCTTTTTAAGCATATCTTCAGTCTCCGCATGTCTTGCAAGCTTCTTATTGTCAGAAGTAGAATTGGAGCCATTGGTTGGGAGTAGATTCTAGAATCAGAGGTTTTGTTGCTCTTAGATGCTCGACCTGCCCTGATTTGTGTTTTCCCTTTTCATACTGCTTGTACCTAATGGGCCTAAGTGCCCCACTGCCCTGTGCTGAGCCAGTGATAAGCCTTGACCTCCCACCTATGGGTGACTGGGTGGGCAAGAAGAACTGTGTAGGGAATAAGTCACTGCTCCCATAAGACCTGTTCAGGACATTCCATCCAGAAGGATCAGGAGTCAGTGCAAGATAGTTGCAGGGGTATATTTTGGCCTGGATACTATTCTTCTTACCTTGGAAATAATCCAAAGTAGCCTGATATGGATTAGTTTAGATGCAAATTGCCTTTAGGCCGGAGGATGCCTTCACTGGAGGTTGGTTATAGCCTGAATCCCACTGGAGATCTCGCCTCTGCAGTCAGCATCCTTTCCCTCAATCCTTGGCATCTACCAAACTTCCTATAGCCAATAGGGTCTACGCCATGGTTCATGTGTGTTGGCCAACCAGACCTCTCTATCCCCAAAAGGGACTGAAAAAGTAACATGAAAACACTCATCCATAAACTGAAGGCTGATGTGTAAGGCAGTCCTGGATTCCTCACACCTGGTTCACTTTCCTCCAAAAGTTAGCTGAGTTGCCTGTGTCTTGTGTGATCTTGAGGTTCCTGTGGGCAATGCTCTTCATCAGTGAGCCACAGCACTTAATTCTTCCTACAGGGAATTTGGGACCCAAATTTTGATCAGTCTTGCCATGATTTCTTTATTTCCTAAAAAAATCTACCAAAACAGAAATTGGTAAAGTAGATAAGGAAATTTACTGATAATCCCAAGAGATAACCAGGACCATTACTTTAAAGTACGTCTTCCTAGACTTTTTTCTTTGTAGAAACATACATATTTTTGCACATTTTTATTTATTTAAAATTTGATTACATTTTCCACATCCTTAGAAACTTTCTGATTTTAATAAATCTTAAAAATACATGATTTTAATAAATATATAATATTTGCTAAAATAGATATATCATAATTTGCTGAGCTATTTCCCTAATGATGGTGATTTACCCTAAATTGTTTTCAAGGATTTTTTCCCTTTTGTTTTACTTGTTATTATGAGTATTGCCAACCTAACTCACCAAAGTTTTTTTTTTTTTTTTACTTTATTTTATTTTATTTTTATTTCAGGATATTATGAGGGTACAAACATTTTAGTTACATTTTCTATTATTGCCTCTCCCTAGAGGGGGTTAGAGGCATGCCCTTTCCCCATGACAATACACACTGTGTCCTATAGTTCTCACCAAAGTTTTTAAAAATATATATTTCTACCAGCAATGTATGAGACAACTCAGCTTGTAATATACCGTTATTATCATTTTGCTGTTGTAGATGAAGATCATTATTACCTCATTATTATTTTAATTTGAAATTCTTTGACAATTCATCACGTTAAATAGTTATCATTTGGACTTTGTCATTTAGAATTTTTCTGTTTGTGTTCTTTGTCCATTAATTAAATTAGAATATTAATGTGTTTGTTTTGTATATTTGCTTTTTAGTATTTGTTCTGTGCTTATAATCTTTGTTGCATATATTGTTTTAAGTTCATTGTCTTTTAATATTGTTTATAAATTTTTGGCATAGAATTCAATCTGTCAATATTTACTTTGTAATTTCTTTGCTTTTGAATTTGGAAAGCCTTTTCCTGCAAGAAATAAAATATATCTGTCTTTGTCCATATTTTCTTATTATTTGATTTTCTTCATTAGACTCTTTGATTTGTATTGAATTTATTTAAGTGTAGGATCCAAATTGATTTTCTTCCAGCTAGTTAAGCATTTGTTCCAGCATCAATTTTTAAATAATTCTTCCCTTCTTTACTGATTTGTGATGCTTCCTTTAATTTTTATTAAGGCTTATTTCTGGGCTATTTATTCTTTTTTACTGATCTCTGTTGGAGGTAATACTGAGACAATTAGATAGCTTTTAGGTCAAGGGAAATAAAAACACATTAATCTGACCTTAGCTTAACTATCTCTTCTCCCTGTGAGGTGCCTAAGGAGGGTATATACTCACAAGGGACATGCAACTCAAGGTAACATTTTATTATTAGCTGGGGTTGGGTGCTAACTTTAATGTGGATATTCCAGTTATCTCTTGTCATGTGGCTGCATAACAAACCAGTTGAACTTAGAGACATAAAACAACCACTTTATTATGTCTATCAATTATATGAGTCAGGAATTTGGAAAGGGCACAGTAAGGATGTATTGTTTCTGCTTCAAGATGTCCAAGGCTTCAGCTGGGAAGACTTAAAGGCTAGGAGTGACAATGGCTGGAGGCTGGAATCATTTGAAAGTTTGTTCACCCTGCTGTCTGTTGGTTAACAATGGCTGTCAGCTGGGATCTCAGCTGGGGCTATCAGCCAGAATACCTATATGAAGTCTCTGTGTGTGGCTACTAGGGCTTCCTTACAACATGGTGGCTGGATTCCAAGAGTGACCATCCCAAGAGAACCAAGTAGAAGCTTTACTACCTTTTATGGCTTAGCCTCAGAAGTTATACAGAATCACTTTGGCCATAGTCACAAGTCTGTCTAGATTCAAGGTGAGGAAACATTGACCCCACCTCTTGATGGAAGAAGTATCAAAGTTATAAAGAGATCATGTGGGATGGGAGATATTGTGTGGCCATCTTTGCGTGAAGGTACAATTTGTCAGAGCAAGGAAACTTGGCAAGCTGGGCTACAGCATGAAGTTTAGACTATTTGTCCTGCTTGATGTTCTGTTCCCCCAGACATACACGTGGCTCACTGCCTCACTAACTTCAGATCTTTGTTCAAAGCCATCTGCTCAGTGAGATCTCTCCTGGCCACTCTATTTAAATTTGACCTCACCCACACTCTGGAGCTCTCTAACTTTCTCCCTTGTTTTATTTTTCTTCAATAACACTTATCATCATCTGACATGCAATATAGTTGACTAATTTATTATGTTATTATTTTTTGCCAATCTCTCCTCTGTAGAATATTATGTCCACAAGGGCAGAATTTTTGTCCATTCTGTTCATGGATGTCTCTCACGTGCCTAGAACAGTGACTGGTAAATAGTGGGAACTGAAAATTATTGAATGGATAAGTGAATGAATGAAGGGCAAGGCCCCTCATCACCTTCTTTCTCCTGACCACCTCCCTTTTTGGGGCTTCTCTGTTAGCCAGTAGAGATAACCAGTCCATCTGCTCTCCTTCGCTTTTCTCCTCCTGCCTCCCGCCTTCCTTCTCCAACTCTATAGCCTATAGCCTTTCTGCTCCCACTCCCTCTTTAATGCCCTGCTCCAGCAGAAGTGGGGGTACTCTCCAGGCTCCGAGCCTCCCAGGGCACACAGGCCCGCTCCTGCCAACTTGCTCTCCCCTGATTGTGCAGGGCCTGTCTTCTGTCCTTCACCTACCAGCAGAAGTGAGGGTAGCTGGCCACTAATCCCTCCCATCCTCACGAGCTGTGGCTGCGTCATCTCACTGCAGCCCCCCTCATTCAAGCAAGGCAAAGACACTTGATCCTCACAACAGTCCTGGGGGGCAAGAAGGTCCAGTATAGGGGGCCCCCTTTTGCAGATGAAGAAACTGAAGAACCAGGTAGAGAAAGAGCTTGCCCAAGGCCACAAAGAGCAGCCTCTGGGGCGAGGGTGCCTTGACTCGGAGTCCACGAATCTCTGTTAAACACCTCGATTCCTCCCTGAGGTGGTGGCTGTGTTACTTTGTGGATCCTGGCCCCTTCTCAGTCTCTTTCTGTTTCAGTTTCCCCCAAAGGGAATTTAAAACACATCCCAAGTTATGAGGCAACTGTAAGCCCCTCAAGTTGTCAGGGACAAAACAGCCTTTTTGCAATTCATGAATCAGTTGAATAGCGTGAACATAGCAACAAAATGGCTGAAGATCTCTTTGGGACAAGCGAACCTTGTAATTTGATCAAATTACCTTCCAGAAATACCATCCTGACTATTTTTAATACAGAAGTTACATACTGAGAAAATGACTATTTTGCTCAAGGTTCTTCTACTCCCGCTACCTTTGCTCTGGAGAACAATTTGACAATCTCTTAATTTTTTTGTTTTTGTTTTAAAAACTAAACTTCCTTGACGGGATGTGGGGACATGGAAAATAACTTTATTTTGCCTTCTTTGACATGCTCATTTGTGTTCTGTCTGAGCCTTAATAAAATGGAGACTTTTTTTCTGGAAGGTTCCCCTTAAACCTGGCATTCTGCTATTGTGTATGGAGTGTCTTGTGGAATCTGGAGGGGGCTGGAGGCTTTATTTATGCAAATGTATTAATCCTTCCACTGCCCTGGAAGCTGCCATGCAGTGCCAGCCAGGTAATAAATTTTGTCCTTCAAATATTGAGCCAGTGTATATATTTCAGCCAAAAGGTAAAAACTAGCTTGCTTATAAGTGGCAAAAAGGACTAGGACTGCACAGTTCTGACAGGTGCCCTGGGGACTCTGGTGCACATGGCTGTCTGTGAACCACAGATTAGAGAGAACAGGAACCCAGAGCCTCAAGGAGGCTTAGTGAGGCCTCTGGTGCACTCACCTTACCCACACAGTTGATGGAAAGTTTTGGAGTTTCCAACAGGTGAATTGTACCCAACATGGCTCATTTTCCATAGGCCTTTAAGACTTTTTTTCTTTTAAACTCCTCTCTGTTTCAGTATCTCTCAACCCCTTTCATTATGAAGTGCTTTTCATCTTTAACTTTAATTCTTCCTTATGTGGGTTCTCTTTAGTTATCACCAATTTCTGGCAAATCTGCATATCACAGTGATCAGCCTGGGGCCGATCTAGCTCATAAGTTTAGCCTGTAAATAGAATTGGAGTTTAAGCTCCTTATTACCATAGAAATTAAAAATTTTTCCACTCACTTGTAGTTTTGGTCCTTAGACAGGGTCCGCTAAATCCACCAACTCCTAGTGGGCTAGGAAAGCTTTGTGCTTAACACACGCTGAGCTGGCGCCAGGCTCCCAAAGGCATCAGACACTGCCTGCCCCCTCTGCTCTGACCCACAGCACTTCGTGTGTGGCGCTGTCCAGTGCTGCTGTGTAAACACGGATGGGTTCATTGCCCTTCCTTTTACTCCAGTTACCAGAGCCAGCGGGCGGGAGTTCTGTTCCTGGAGCCACGCTGAGGATGAGAGATGATGTGCCGGAGGAAGAACCTGTCTCCTGGCATGAGGTGATCTCATTCCGCTCCCAGAGAGGCAGGAGGAGCCCCCTCTATGGCCTCTGGACTGGTCGGGGTCAGTCTGCAGTTTTCCCTTGCTGTCTCCATGTCCTTGTCTTTCTCTGCCCTATAGAGAAAGATGTTGCTGTGGTTCTAGAAATAGTGGAGACAACTTTTAGCTGAGTTTAAAAAAACAAAACATTAAACAGCCAGCTCCCTACCAAGCACAGGGTGAAATACTGAAGAGACAGAGCTAAATAGACTGGCCCCTACTCCAGAGACCCTTGGGCCCTGGGAGGAAACCCTCGGGCATCTGGAGATCTGGTTTTAAAGATCCTGCCTTATTGGTAACATGCTTTTGGAGAATAAAAACAAGATTAATAACAATAAGAAGTTATTTTAGAGCATTAACTATGGGCCAGGCAGAATGTTAGGTGATTTCATACTTTATTTAAGTAAATTTCTCTTTTCAACTTTCAGTTTCCCCCTGCTAGACAGACTTTGTCAGCCCAGCTCTCTGTCCACCACAATCCCCAACCCACACCCCTGTGGCCACCATCCAGTGATCTAAGGATGAATGTCTGAGCAAAGATGGGCCAGCAGTTGTTTTACCCTGGAATCTGGGGACAAGAGTGAGTTATGTTGGGAGAATGTGAATCCTGAGTGTCTGAATGTGCAGATTGTTACACGTAAAATTCAGGAGCAGGTGAGGGGTAGAGGAAGCCTTGATCCACACATGAGAAACAATGAGAGCTAATTGGCAGAGGTGGAGACAAGAAAAGGGGTGGGGGCCGGGGACTTCTCAGGCCCAGTCTCTGGGTTCCCCAGCTGCCCAGATATTAGCCTGTATATGGACTTTGCAAGACAGCCTGTGTCCTGGCAAGATCTTTCCCTGGTTGGTGCTAATACAAATTGGATTTCTAGCTACTGTGACAAAAAGTCCTAAATAATACATTCTTTTGTGCAAAGTGAGGGAATTGTCAGAATTAAGTGAGACCATGTGTCTAAAGATGCTTTATAAACTGTAAGAGTTTATTTAGCATATAAGGGATTATTGAATGATGAAAATGATCACAATGGTGACAAAAACGATGATGATGATGATATCATCACACAACAGAAGAGAAGTTAAGCTGCCTTAAGATATGAGAAAAGGAGAATTTTCCAATTGAGGTCAAATGATGCTGATATTACCTGGGATCACATGGAGGTAGACCAGGATTCCTTGCTGGGCCCAGTTGCTTTCAGGATGACTTGGGAGCTAATCTAAAAGTTTAACCTCAGTGAAAATGGAACTTGAGCTGGAGAAGTAACTGGGTAACCTCTTGGAAGAGCTTTATGAACTATTGCCATGGTTCTGCCAAAAGGGTCACTCCCTCCCAAGAAAGAATCTGTTTCTTTCTCCTGCTCCTGGCAACCCTCAACCTTGACTCTAAGCACATGACCTTGAGCCAGTTCTCATCAGAGGCTCAGTGAGATTAGGGTGCTAAACAGCAGTCCCATGTAGTGCACATGCCTGGTGTAGGTCACCTTGGGGTGGCAAGGAGGTCATGGCAATGTTGGGAAGGCTTCACTCAACCAGAGTATCCCAGCCACTTGCTCTGCTAATTTAACTGTTGGCAGCGGAGTTTCATCTAGGGCTGGCAGGGGCAAACACACTGAACTCAGTAGCATCAGGCCAGAGTGTGGCTGAGTGGACTTGGCTGACATCTCTGATACCTTTGATGGATATCAGCCCTGCTTGCTCTCCAGTGCCCTTCAGGGGAGAGATTGGGAGGTGTTTGTCATCACGATGAGACTCGCATGCCTAACTGCTAGTTCTATACACATCTTTTCTAGGAAAAACACTGCCAGTCATCCCAAGTCTACAGTCCTGACTGTAGACTCTCCCAGCGTTACAGACACCCTGAGACGGGAGGCCATTTGGAGCATGTGGGGAATGATCTTTGTCTCTCATCTGATAGACTTAACTCTTCTCTTTTCTTTTCTTTGTATTCTCTTTCTTCACCGTTAAATGAGACTATACATGGAGAATATCATGCAAATACATTCATTTATTTATTCAACAAATGTTTATTAACTATGTACCAGGCACCTATACCAGGATTTATCAATATAATTATAAAAGAGAAAGACCTGATTCTTGGTATGATGGAGCATGCCATCTAGTTACAGAAAGAGACAAAAATGCTAAGCAGAAAAGTAAAAGAAATAATTGTATGTTGAAGTGAGGGGTATGAAGGAAATAACCAAGGCAGAGATAGAGAAAAATAGAAAGGATCTACTTAGGAAGGCCAGGAAATACTCCTCTGCCAAGTCTCCAAAGGCGAAAAGGAGTGGGCCCTTCAAGAGAAGAACATTCCAGATGTTAGAAGCAGTGTGGGCAAAGGCCCAAGGCATGAAGAGCTCAGTGTGTTCGGGACTGGAAATATGGCTGCAGAACGGCAAGTGAAGAAAGTGCGTGTGTGTGGGCAGCCAGGGGGAGCTGCAGACTCCGGAGTCAGACAGACTTGGGCTGAATTCCAGCTCTGCCCATGTGCTAGCTGGATGATCTTGGGCAAGCAGGTGTACCTCAGTTTTCCTATCTGGAAAATGGGGATAATAGGACTTATATTTTGGTTATCCTAATTATGAAATGGGATAAAGCCTTGTGTTAGTCCAGGTCTTCTGAGAAGCAGATGTCCAGACAGGATTAGATGTGCACCAGACTTGTTGGGAGAAATGCCTTGAAGGACAAAAGGGAAGAAGCCAGAACAGGCTGGAGAGTCTTGAGACCTAGATGCTGATCTGACTTAGAAAGGAGAAGAGGAAGGGAGGCGTTTCAAGAAAGATGTGGCCAGGCCAAAGGGGAGCCCTTGAGCCGGAGCTGCCTGCTGGAGGTGTCCCACAACTCATAGGAATGAGCCTATGCTGGTGTCATTGCGTGCCTGGTCATTGCCTGGGAACCACCTGGGGAGAGTGTGGCCTTGCTGTAGACCCAGTGTCAGAGCCAGAGGGACGGCTGCTGGGCTGCCAGTCAACTGTGCCCCCTGTAGAGGATCCGAGCAGCACATTTTCATGGCTTCCAATAGTATGAGCTTGGAAGATCCCCTGGTACATACCAGAATTAAAATTAAAGAATATCTTCTGTTATTATTCTTACCAAGAAGTTTTAAAAATGTATTTATATGTTTTATTGACAAGTAAAAATTGTATATATTTATGGTATACAATATGATGTTTTGATATATGTGTCTATTGTGGAATGGCTTAAATCAAACTAATTAACATCTATTATTTCAAGCATACTTATCTTTTTTGTGTTGAGACATTTGAAATTTTTTAGTATACAATACATTGTTATTAACTATAGTCACCATGTCACCATGGGCTATATCATGGACTATAGTCACTATAGTCCACCATCTTTGGAACTTATTCCTCTTGTCTAACTGAAATTTTATATTCTCTGACCAACATCTCCCCAATCCTCACTCCCTCCCTTCAGACCCTGGTAATCATCATTCTGTTCTCTGCTTCTCTGAATTTAACTTTTTTGGATTCCAAATACAACTGAGATCGTGCAGTATTTGTCTTTCTGTGGCTGGCTTATAGCAGTTAGTATATTATCTCCCAGGTTCATCCATGTTGTCGCAGATGACAGGCTTTCTTTCTCTCTTAAGGCTATTATTCCATTGTGTGTACATACCACATTTTCTTTATCCATTTATCCATTGATGGATGCTTAGGTTGACTCTATATCTTGGCTATTGTAAATAATGCTGCAATGAGCATGGGAGTGCAGGTGTCTCTTCAACATACTGATTTCATTTCCTCTGGATATATTCCTGGAATTGCGATTGCTGGGTCATATGGTAGATTTATTTTCAAGTTTTTGAGGAAGCTCCATATTGATTGGCATAATGGCTGTACTAATTTATTTGGTATGAGGTGGTATTTCATTGTGTTTTAATTTGCATTTCCCTGGTTAGTGAATTTGAGCGTATTTTTCATATCCCTGTTGGCCATTTGTATGTCTTCTTTTGAGAAACGTCTATTCAGATCCTTTGCCCATTTATTTTCTTGCTATTAAGGTGGTTGAGTTCTTTATATATCCTTGATATTAACATTAACTCTTTATTAGGTGTTGGTTTGCAAATATTTTCTACCATTCCTTAGGTTATCTCTTCACTGTGTTAACGGTTTCCTTTCCTGTGCAGAAGCTTTCTAGTTCAATGCCATCCCATTTGTGTTGCCTGTGCTTTTGGGGTCATATCCAAGACATCTTTGCCCAGATGAATGTCAAAAAGCTTTTCTCCTATGCTTTCTTCTAGTTGTTTTGCAGTTTCAGGTCTTAATTTTAAGTCTTTAAGTCATTTCAAATTGATTTTTGTGCCTCAAGATGAGATAAGGGTCCAATTTTATTCTTCTGCATGTGGATACCCAGTTGTCTCAACACTATTTAGTAAAGAGACTGTCCTTTCTCCCATAATATGTACTTGGCACCTTTATTGAAGATAAGTTGATTGGAAATGTATGGATTTATTTTTGTGCTCTCTTTCTGTTTCATTGGTTTGCATGTCTGTTTTTGTCAGTATAATGCTGCTTTGATTACTACAGCTTTGTAGTAGATTTTGAGACCAGGTAGTATGATCCTCCAGCTTTGTTCCTTTTGCTCAAGATTGCTTTGTCTATTTCAAGTCTTTCATGATTCTATATGGATTTTAGAATTGTTTTTCTTATTTCTGTGAAAAAATGTCATTGGAGTTTTGATAGGAATTACATTGAATCTGTAGATTGTTTTTGGTAATATGGACATTTTAACAATACTAATACTTCCAATCGATGAATACAGGATATTGTTCAATTTATTTGTATCTTCTTCAATTTTTTTTATCAATGTTCTATAGTTTTCAGTGTAGAAATTTTTTGCTTCTTTGGTTAAATTTATTCTGAAGTATTTTATTTTTTATGTTATTATAAATGGAATTTTTAAAAATTTCTTTTTAAGATAGTTCATGATTAGTGTATAGAAATGCTACTGATTTTTGTATGTTGATTTTTATATCCTGCAACTTTATCAAATTGTTATTTCTAACAGTTTATTGCTGGTTTTTGGGTTTTCTGTATGATCATGTCATCTGCTACAGTGTCAACTTCTTTCTTTCCTATTTGAGTGACTTTTCTTTCTCTCTCTCTGTCTCTCTCTCTCTCTCTTTTTCCTTAATTGCTCTGGCTAGGACTTCCCATATTATGTTGAAAAGAAGTGGTACGAGTGAGCATCCTTGTCTTATTCCTGAACTTAAAAGAAAAGATTTCAACTTTTCACTATTAAGTATAATATTAGTTGTGGGCATGTCATATATGGCTTTTATTGTGTTGAAGCACATTCCTTTTATACCTAATTTATTGAGAGTTTTTATCATAAAAGGATGTCAAAATTTTTTCAAATGTTTTTTCTGCATTTATAGATACAATCATACAATTTTTGTCCATTCTGATAACGTGGTATATCACATTTATTGATTTGTTTATGTTGAACCATTCTTGCATCCAAGGGATAAATCCCACTTGATCATGGTTACTGATCCTTTTAATGTGCTCTTGAATTCAGTTGCCCTGGATTTTGTTGAAGATTTTTACATTTATGTTAATCAAGAATATTGGCCTGTAATTTTCTTTTCTTGTAGTGTTCTTGTCTGGCTTTGGTATCAGGGTAATTCTGGTCTCATAGAGTGAGTTTGGAAGTATTTCTTCCTCTTCAATGTTTTTGAAAGAGTTTGAGAAGGATTGGTATTAATTCTTTAAATGGTCAAATTCAGTCATGAAGGCAGGTCCTGAGCTTTTCTTTGATGGGAGATTTGTGATTACTGATGTAATCTCTTTACTCATTAATTATTAGTCTGTAAAGATTTTCTATTTTTGTTTTACAACTCAGTCTTGATAGGTTGTATATTTCTAAGAATTTATCCATTTTCTTCTAGGTTATCCAATTTGTTCGTAGTAGTAATTGTTCATAGTAGTAGCTTGTGATCCTTGCTATTTCTGTGGTATCAGTTGTAATGTCTCCTCTTTCATTTATGATTTTATTTGTCTTCTCTCTTTTTTCTTAGTCTAGCTAAAGGTTTTTTGATTATGTTTATCCTTTAAAAAAACCAACTTAGTTTCATTGATCTTTTCTGTTGTTTTTCTAGTCTTGATTTCATTTATTTCTGCTCTGATATTTGCTATTTCCTTCCTTCTGCTAACTTTGGACAAACTTAGTTTGTTCTTCTTTTTTTAGTTTCTTGATGTCTTGATGTCTTATTTGAGATCTTAATTTTTAATGTATGTGTTTATTATGATAAAATTCCCTTTTAAAAATGCTTTTGCTGCCTATCAGAAGTTTTGGTATGTTGTGTTTAAATTTTGTTTGTCTCAATATATTTTTAAATTTTTTTGTTGATTTTTTTGACTCATTGGTTGTTTAGGAGCATGTTGTTTAATTTCTAGATATTAGTGAATTTTCCAAAATTCCCTCTATAATTGGTTTTCTGTTCTATACCATTGTAGTCAGAAAAGATATTTGATATGTTTTCAATCTTCTTAAATTTGTTAGGCTTGTTTTGTGACATAACATATGATCTATCCTGGAGAATGTCCATGTGTGTTTGAGAAGAATGTATCTTCTGCTGCTGTTGGATGGAATGTTTTGTCTATGTCTGTTAGGTCCATTTGGTCTAAAGTATAGTTCAAGTCCAGTGTTTTCTTATTGATTTTCTGCCTGGAAGATCCAAGAAATCTTGATAAATACTATGGTTATCTTGTCCTTGTTTTCCTGATTTCTTTTCTGTTTCTTTCTCCCCTGCCTTAACTATTCCTTAGCTAGCTGTAGAACCTGTGGACATTACCCATCCTTATGGTTGAGTAAGGGAGTTCATAACAAGAGCTGGAGTAGACAGGTGACATATAGTGGGATTTGAGAGATACCACTAAAATTTTCCTTTCTTAAACAAGCAAATAACCCAAAACCTGTGATACTACCAGAAATTCCATCATTAAGAATTTCTTGGCAAGGTGCAGTGGCTCACGCCTATAATCTTGGCACTTTGAGAGGCTGAGGTGGGAGGATCACTTGAAGCCAGGAATTCCAGACCAGCCTGAGCAAACATAGCGAGACCCCATCTCTACTAAAAATAGCAAAATTAGCCAGGCACGGTGGCACATGCCTGTAGTGCCAGCTACTTGGTAGGCTGAAGGAGGAGGATTGCTCGAGCCCAGGAGTTTGAGGTTGCAGTGAGCTATGATGATGCCACTGCATTCTAGCCTGGGCAAAAGAGCAAGACCCTGACTCAAAAACAAAACAAAACAAACAAACAAACAAAAAGAATTTCTTCCTTTGGGATAAGTTTCAGACCATAGATTCCAAGGGAAAGATTTTTAAGAGCCTAACCTCTATATCTTTGTTCTCTTCAGCCATTTGGAAGCACTCAGTATGGCTTAACTTCTTCTTTTCATGGGACATTGCCATTCTGATTCTTGTCCCAACCCTCCTCCCCTTCTTTTAGCCCATATCTGTATTATTTACTGACTCCTCTTCTTGCTCCCATTCTTTGGGAGCCCCAAGGCTCTCTTAATACACTTTCCCTCAGAAATCTATTATGACTTCAACTAGAAGCATGATTGTCAATTTGTCAAAATTTTACCTCTTCTAAGCTTCATACAACATCTCTCAACTTTCCCATAGTCATGTCCTCTTATAGGAAGTCCTTCCGGTAACTCAATCTCAATATGACCAAACCATCTTCTCTTCCCCTGTCCTCCTACCTCTGGATCTCCTGTTCACTCAGCCTGAGGTACAAGTGTGACATTTTCTTCTCTTTCCCTTCTACTTCCAATCACTTGTGGGTCATTTCTATTTATGTTTTCACAAGTGAGCTCCTTTCTCTGCCGTTGCCTAACTCAGGTTCTCTTTTTCCACCTGTGGCTTTGCTGTGGCCTCCTCCACAGACTATTTGTTGCCTGCCCTAGATCCCTCCATTTTTGGGGGACCATCTGTTGAATATATAATACATGTGGTTAAAGTCAAAGAGATTTCTAAAGTTCTTGAGCATGATTTGTTTTCAGCAATTACAGCCTCTTATAGTCTTCTTCACATGCATCACTTGTGCATGGGGCTTGAGTGAGACCAGAGGACAACTTCGGCTCTAAGGCCTTTCTTTCAGGCCTGGCCTATCACCCATCCTAGACCTTACCACTTGCCCAAAAACCACTGCCTGAGCCTCACCTGTCAGACACTGCATCTTCCTGCCATTCCTATCATCTACTGGGGGGCTAGTCCCTAGTACGTGCCCCCTCCAGTGGGACAAATCCAATTCCTAGCCCCAGCCCTTCCCTGTATCCTGCCCAACCCACCCACATAAGTTGTTAAATAAGATGAAGTGGACATTTCCTGGTACTGTCAGAAAGTTCAAGTGAATCAGACCTGTTTCCCATGTAGCTCACTGCTAAAGCACAAGAGATGTTTTGCAAGAGGGAGTAGTTCAATTTTTGTATCTCAATTATTACCTCAAGAGACGTTCTTCATCCTTAATTGTGTGCTGTTATTCACATAATATTAGAGTGCCTATGATTCCATTATGTAACATTATTAAAATGACAAAATTATAGAGCTAAAGAAGATTAGCAGTTACTGGTTATGAAGGATGGGGTCAGGAAGGAGGTGGGTATGGTTATAAAAAGGTAATATGAGGGGTTCTTGTGGTGATGGAACTGTTCTGAATCTTGCCTGTGGTGATGAGTATAGAAACTGACTCTCGGGATGAAATGGCATAGAACTGAATGCACACACCACACACACACAAGTGCTTACACACATGTACAAGGAAAACTAGGGAATTGGATTTTATCAATGGCAGTATCCTGGTTGTGCTATTGCACTACAAGTATAAAGAGATGTCACCATTGGGGGAACTGGATGAACCGGACACCATGAGATCTCTCTGTACCATTTCTTACAACTGCATGTGAATCTACACTTCCCTCAAGGTAAAAAGTTTAATAAGAAAAAACGTTAGCATTTCTAGTTCTAATACTTAGTGGTATTTGTTGAACTGAACCACTTATTCTTTCAGCCAATTCCACCTCTTGGGAGTAATAGATTTCATGGGATTTTTTTTCACTTAATGAGAGCATGTTTCCATTTACTTTCTAGAATGTACTGCTATCTCCAGTTTCTCCAGCTCCCTCCTGTTCTTATATGCATGATTTTGTAGACATCAGTCATACTGCTTGTGGTGCTTTGCCTATGGACTGAAAAATCCCAGTAATTTCAGCCCAGCCTCAGTGCTCTTTGGATTGTTTAAACTGTTTCTCTCGGGTCCCTCGCGTGTGCATTTTTGCTTTCTAAAGCCCGTGGGGTCAGAACCACACTCGGCCTCAGCCAAGGGTGACGGCACCATGATTTGGCATAGTCAGAATAGGATCATCCGTTTAGCTTTTATTTTCCCTTTTTTCTTCTTTTTTTTTCTTTCCAGTATTTTTGACCATAGAAACACATTAAGTAGATGTCTTTGGAATCCAGTCTGGGAAAGACTTTCAGGTGAATTACCTGAGCCTTCACTGAGAACTCAGATCTCTGAATCCTGCAAGTTTTGGAAAACTCCTCTTCCACCTTTCTCTACCCTTTCATGTAATCTCCTGGGAGCTTGAAATTTCTTCCCATCAATTTGCCAATTTGATATCCAAAAAAAACCTTAGTGTTACCTGCCAAATCACGAAGTGTATTGCACACTCCATACTTGGGTTATTTATAAGCCAAGTAAGTGAATTTGAGTCCAGTTCTAATTCCATAGCCATGTGCATTCACTCCTTCTGGATGTTTCCTACCACTAGGTCAGAGTCCTGTGTTTGCTAAATCCCACCCCCACTGTCCGTGCCCAATACACACAGTTACATACAGAGAACTAAGGAGGTTTTGCTAAAAGGTAAAACTGAGAACCGTGGCACAACTCATTACAGAATCCCAGAGGCAGGAAAGACTGTGCAGTCATCTCATTCAATACCACCCCCACCCCCCCGCAACTCAGAACTTCACTGTCAGGGATCCCTTCTTAGGATACATCCACAGCTGTTTGCCCTCTGAAGGGACAAAGGTCCATTTCTCACTTCTCATCTCCTCCACCTATGGTGTTTTTCCACTTATTGAAACCCTGTCTCCTGGGTGTCACACACTCACCCTTTCAGCCATTGAGGGCACATCAAAGACAGACAAAGGATATAACCACTCGACCCACTTCACTGTGTGTCTCAGAGGAGGTAGGATTTGATAAAAGCACTTGATGGTGGAGTTACAAAGATCTCGGTTCAAATATCCATTCCTGCACCTGCTAATGCACAACCTCAAGCAAGTTACTAACAACCTCAGACTTCGTTTCCTCACATGTAAAACCTATTTCAAAAAGTTGAGGTAAGAAGCAAGAGAAGTCGTGTATGTAAAACACCTGGTGTATGGTAGGTACTCTCACTCTGATGCCTTATGTTACTAGCAGTAGCTCTAGTGATTTTATTGAACACTTGCTATGCGCTAGATACCACATTGAGAACTTTCCATGCAACATTCATTTTTATTCCTCACAATGACTCTATGATAAATGTACTATTATCATTTTTCACTTTACATATGAAAGAGCCAGGGCCTGGTTAAATGACCTACCCAAGGCCATGTAGCTGCAAAGCAGTAGAGCCAAATTTCAATCCCAGGTTTTTCTGAAACTAGAGTTATGAAGCCTAATGCACAACTCTATGTCATCTTTTTTTTTCCTTCCTCCCTCGGAGAACCTCAATACGTTAATCAGGCAGTCACCTCACATCCTTACTAAGAAGAGACAGCATAGCGCTACAGAGAATATGCATATTTCAACTGGAAGGCATCATAGTACTGCTCACTCTATGTTTATGTAATTATCATGAATTTTAAATTAATGTCATCTGAATTAATGAGGTCATACATTAAAGAAACAAAACATGATCTTTAGGGTACTTTTTGGTTTTAAAATTTGATGATTCTATATACATAGCAAATTACAGGGAAATAAACAACTAAATAATTGAAGAAATTGGAAGACTACACAGAGGCTGCTTTGGGTTAGGATTGTTCTTAGAACCCAAAAGCCATGGCTTTACTGAGACAAAATGGCCAAGCCTTCTGTCCGTTGAATCCTCCCTGACCTTGTGCTCTAAAGCAAGACCAGGACTTACAAATTCTCGTATTCACTTATTTAAGGGAGGCACAGAGACTTTTGTCAGTGTGTTGATTCCTATTAATTAATTTTTAGAAGCTCTTCTGTTAATTTTTCCTAAAGTTCAAGGGTATAATCCTTGAATATTGGCCAATTAATTAAAGGTTATGTATGGACCTATTAATCAAGGCTCTCATCTTTACATGTCCTTATCCTCAGAGGTATGAGGCAGCAATTTCTTGGTAGAAGGGAGAAAGGGCTAATTCTTCCTGTGTCATTCCCAAGAGATAAGCATGGCCATGTGTAAAGGGTTGGGTCACTTGTGCATCTGGGGAGCAACCCTGTGCAGTGGAAATAGCATGGGCTCAAGATTCACGTTGACTCAGATGTAAGTCTCTTACCCTTTGGGCCTTGCTGTATTCAACTATAAAAAGGAAATAATAATAATATTGTCATCGGGAGGCTGTAAAGATTAAATGAGATAATGAATGTGAAATGCCAAGGTGAAGCTCCTTTATTGGTTCATTCAATAAATATTTATAGAGCATTTCTGTGGGCCAGGCCCATGCTGTGCACCAGAATTACAATGGATTGTATTGTTTAGAGTGGAAACAAAGACAGACATCGTTTCTGCCCTCATGGAGCTCACAGTCTAATAGAGAAGAAAGAAAAAATAAAGCCACAAATATGATTTTGTATTGTGCACTTAAAAATTTTTCAAGAGGGTAGAGCTCAAGAAAAAAAAAAAGAGAGAGAGAGAGGCTAGATCTCATGTTAAGTGCTCTGACCACAATAAAATAAATAAATAAATAAATACACAAATAAGCTAGTGTATTTAAGTACAAAAGAAAGGATGCACACACACCAATGAGTTAACATCAGTGATGCATTTAGAGTATTGTTGCGTACAGAGAAAGTGCTATGTAAGTATGTGTCGAATAAAAAATAAATTCAAATGTTAGGGCTTTATTCTAAGGAAATAGTTATGATATGTGGAAAGATTTAATTGCAAGGATGTTTAACCCCAGGATTGTTAATCTAAAGAAAGAAGCAAACTAAATGTCTAACCTTGGGTGATCAACTACATAAATTATATCAGTAAACAAAAAAAAAGAATGAAAGAGAATACGGGGTGTGCTACTGTAGACGGTGTGGATGGAGAAGGCCTCTGTGAGCAGGTGCAGTTCCACTGATCAGTGATGAGTAGGAAGGATTCATGCTGTGCAGGGGGAGGGGGATAGGATAAGAAAGAACATTCCTGGCAGAGGGAGCAGTAGATGCCAGGCTGGGAGGTGGGGAGGGGCTTGGTGAGTCTGAATGAAAGATGAGTCCAGAGAGAAGAGAGCTGAAGGTACAGGAGAGGTAGGGGATCCTGGGGAGCCAGGTGAGGGCTGGCCCCAAGGCCTGCCAGGCCATAAGAATGAGGTTGGATTTTATTGCAAGTGCAATGGGAGTCTTTGAAGAGGTTTGAGTGGGCAGATGGCATGATCTGATTACATGTTAAGAAGATTGCATGGAGAATGGGTGGGGAGGAGAGCAGAGGTGGAAGCCGGGAAGGAGGCTGGTTGAGAGGCCACTGCAGAAGTCCCGGTGAGTGAGGAAGGTAGCAGAACTGGGCGGGTCTGGGATAAGTTTGGAGTTGGCATCGATAGCACTTGCAGATAGATGGCATATCCAGGTGAGAGAAGGTAAAGAAACAAGGCTGACGTCTAGATTTTTGGTTAAAATAATAGGAAAAATCAAGGTGTCACTTACTAAGATGGGGGAAGACTGATTTTAGGGAGAAATGGAAACTTTAGCTCTGGACTCATTGGATTTGAGATGTCTGTGAACTATCCATGTGGAGAGATCAAACAGGCTGTGGAGAAGTTGGGATTGGAGCTATAAATTTGCAAGTTGTCAACCATGTTGATCATGTTTAAAGCCTAAATCAATAAAAGCTGATTTCTATTGCCATTTAATAGTAATAACAGCAAGCACTAGTTTATGAGTTTTCTGTCTTGTTCTTTAGTTATAGCTGTTATCTTAGTCAGTTTGAGCTACTATAACACAAATACCATAGACTGGGGGTCTTAAACAACAAACACTTATTTCTCATAGTTATGGAAACTGAGAAATCTAAGGTGAAGGTGCCAGCAGACCTAGTGTCTGGTGGGGACTGCTTCCTGGCTAGCAAGTGGCTGTCTTCTTGCTGTGCCTTCACATGGCAGAGAGCAGAGAGAGAGGGCAAGCTCTGGTGTCCTCATCCCTTTCTAAGGGCACTAATCCCATTTATGAGGACTTCCCCCCTTATGGCCTAATCACCTCCCAATGGCCTCACCTCCTAATGCCATCACTTTGGGTGTTAAGATTTCAACACATGAATTTTGGGGAAACACAAACATTCAGACCACAGCAGTGATATAGCTTGAGGGACATGCTATGAATCCATTGATCCAGCAAATGCATTCTTTTCCATCAGAGTTAGAAA
>CAUYPO010043653.1:0-12388 GCA_963574435.1 Cheirogaleus major
TTCTTTTTTTTTTTATTTTGAGACAGAGCCTCACTTTGTTGCCCAGGCTAGAGTGCCATGGCATCAGCCTAGCTCACAGCAACCTCAAACTCCTGGGCTCAAGCGATCCTTCTGCCTCAGCCTCCCAAGTAGCTGGGACTACAGGCATGTGCCACCATGCCTGGGTAATTTTTTTTTTCCTATATATTTTTAGTTGGCCAATTAATTTCTTTCTATTTTTAGTAGAGACGGCGGTCTCGCTCTTGCTCAGGCTGGTTTCGAACTCCTGACCTTGAGCAATCCTCCCGCCTCCGCCTCCCAGAGAGGTACGATTACAGGCGTGAGCCACCGAGCCCGGCCCAGAGTCTTCTTATGCTTGTTTTTATATAACGTCCAACGTTTTTTGTTGTACTTATTGGGAAGAATAAGGACAAGTACATCTACTCCATGTTCCTGAAAGTGGAAGCTCTAAGTATTTTTCTATTTTTTTTTTTTTGACAGAGTCTCACTCTGTTGCCTGAGCTAGAGTGCCCTAGCATCAGCCTAGCTCACAGCAACCTCAAACTCGTGGGCTCAAGCAATCCTTCTGCCTCAGCCTCCTGAGTAGCTGGGACTACAGGCATGCGCCACCATGCCCGGCTAATTTTTTCTTTTTTTTTATTTCAGCATATTATGGGGGTACAAATATTATGGTTATGTATATTGCCCATGCCCCCGTAATTTTTTCTATATATTTTTAGTTGGCCAATTAACTTCTTTCTACTTTTAGTAGAGACGGAGTCTCACTCTTGCTCAGGCTGGTTTCAAACTCCTGACCTTGAGCAATCCACCTGCCTCGGCCTCCCAGAGTGCTTTTGTTTAAAGGTTTATTTATTTATTTTTTAATTTCAGCATATTACAGGTGTACAAATGTTTAGGTTACATATATTGCCTTTGTCCCACCTGAGTCAGAGCTTTAAGCGTGTCCATCCCCCAGACGGTGCGCACTGCACCCATCAGGTGTGAATATGCCCATCCCCCTCGCCCCCTCCCAGACACCCGATGTAAGTATTTTTCTAAACGGTGATTTTTTTTCCTCCTCAGAACATCATAGCAGGTTAAAAAAAATTAGAAAAATTGAAAAGTAGGTATATTAAAACTTATAGTAGTATTTTAGGTTTAAATATTATATGCATACCAAACTGTAATTTATCATAACTTTACTTTCCTGGCTTTAATGGAAGCAAATTCATCAAAACATATTTTTCAAAATCTACTTTTAGGCCGGGCGCGGTGGCTCACGCCTGTAATCCTAGCTCTCTGGGAGGCCGAGGCGGGCGGATCACTCGAGTTCAGGAGTTCGAAACTAGCCTGAGCAAGAGCGAGACCCCGTCTCTACTATAAATAGAAAGCAATTAATTGGCCAACTAAAAATATATATAGAAAAAATTAGCCGGGCATGGTGGTACATGCCTGTAGTCCCAGCTACTCGGGAGGCTGAGGCAGGAGGATTGCTCGAGCCCAGGAGTTTGAGGTTGCTTTGAGCTAGGCTGACGCCACGGCACTCACTCTAGCCCGGGCAACAGAGTGAGACTCTGTCTCAAAAAAAAAAAAAAAAAAAAGAATAATTCTGGCGGGGCGTGGTGGCTCACGCCTGTAATCCTAGCACTCTGGGAAGCTGAGGCAGGCAGATCACTCAAGGTCAGGAGTTCGAAACCAGCCTGAGCAAGAGTAAGACCCCCGTCTCTACTAAAAATAAAAAGAAATTAATTGGCCAACTAAAAATATGTAGAAAAAATTAGCTGGGCATCATGGCATATGCCTGTAGTCCCAGCTACTCGGGAGGCTGAGGCAGGAGGATTGCTTGAGCCCAGGAGTTTGAGGTTGCTGTGAGCTAAGCTGATGCCACGGCACTCTAGCCGGGTAACAGAGTGAGACTCTGTCTCAAAAAAAAAAAAAAAAAAAGAAGAATTCTTCCTTAGGGTGAGGTCTGCAGTTAACCAGTTAGAGAAGAGGTTTTCTATTCTCTGGTACACATGTAGTTTTGAAGTGATCACTCTCTCACTCCCTCTGGGTACACAAATATGATGGAAATAGTCAAAATTTTTTCCATATCCACCTTTGTATAAGTTCACATTCTGTAGGCCACAAGAAAATGTGTGGTAATGAAATTCTAAGATGTTTACATTTTCTATTCAGTAAAATCAGTGTTTAAAATGGTTTGGATAATTAATAATAACAGCTAACATTTATCAAGGGCTTGTTATAATCCAGACACTGTTGTAAGAACAGTTACTCTGTCCCACAACTGTATAAACTATAGATATTACTACCCCATTTTATTTTATTTTATTTATTTTATTTTTTATTTCAGCATATTATAGGGGTACAAATATTACGGTTATGTATATTGCCCATGCCCCCCTCCCCCCTATTTTATTTTATTTTTGAGACAGAGTCTCACTCTATTGCTCCGGTCAGAGTGCCATGGCATCAGCCTAGCTCACAGAAACCTCCAATTCCTGGGCTCAAGTGATTCCCTTGCCTCAGCCTCCTGAGTACCTGGGATTACAGGTATGTACCACCACACCCAGCTAATTTTTCTGTTTTTAGTAGAGATGGGTCTCCCTCTTGCTCAGGCTGGTCTGGAACTCCTGAGTTCAAGTGATCCTCCCACCTGGCCTCCCAGTATGCTAGGATTACAGGCATGAGCCACAGGGCCGGCCTACTATCCCCATTTTAGAGATCCAGAAGCTAAGGCACAGAGGGCTAACTTCCCATGTCACCGAGTTAGTGTGTGGAATAGCCGGAATTTGCACCTAGGGTGCCTGATTCCAGAGCTTATACCCAGAACACACTGCCTAGCACTGCTGCTCAGGGACAGAGTACTCTCCCCTACTACTCAAATATTGAGGCAAATGATATATTAATGTATCATCTGGATCTAGTAGCAGGAAAAAGAAACCCCTTTAGTATTTTAAGCAGAAAAGAGTTTACTAAAGGGAATTGGGTGCTTACAAAAGCATCGGAAGGGCAAGGGGGAATGAGCTTCAGGCCAGTCTGTCAGAAATCATTCTCAGAACGATACTGCCCAACAGGTCCTCCAGGGAGGGAATCAGAGGCCACCAGTGACATTGCTAGCTGCAATTCAAGGGTCAAGAAACTCCTACCCTTAACTGCCCCTCGGTTCTACCAAACAGTGACTGCTGTCTCTACCACACTTGTCTTTTGACAATCCTGAAGCTCTGGACACTGGAATGCTGCTGTGAAAAAAACTGTTTCCATAAATGCACTTGCCGGCGTTAACAGTCAAAACAGCAGAAAGATGGTTCCCGCTTCATTTTTGCCTCCCAGCTCTCGCAGAGGAACATCTCGTTGGTGGGTCCCATTTTACACGAGGAAACTGAGCTGTAAAACAGTCTGGGCAGGGCGGGTAGCTCACGCCTGTAATGCTAGCACTCTGGGAGGCTGAGCCTGAGGCAAGAGGATCACTTGAGCCCAGGAATTTGAGGTTGCAGTGGGCTACAGTGACGCCACTGCACTCTACCCAGGGCGACAGAATGAGACATTGTCTCAAAAAGAAAAAGGAAATTGAACCCCCCCCCTTCTCACTCCCTCCATTTCATATTTAAAAAAATAAGTCTGGGAATGTACTTTTCCAGAAGGAAGAAAGTATATTGAGTGTGAATACACAAATCTACTCTAACTAATATATCCTTAAGTGGAACCTGGTGGTTATCTTTATTTTTTATTAATTTTTTTAAGAGATAAGGTCTTGCTCTGTTGCCCCGGTTGGAATGCAATAGTGTAATCATAGCTCACTGTAATCTCAGACTCCTGGGTTTAAGTGATCCTCCCATCTCAGCTGGGACAACAGGCATGCACCACCACACCTGGCTAATTTATTTTTATTTTTTGTAAAGATGGAGGTCTCCCTGTGTTGCCCAGGCTGGTCTCAAACTCCTGGCCTTAAGCAATCCTCCCACTGTGGCCTTCCAAAGTGCTGGGGATTATCTTTAAAAATAACATTTCATCAGTATGTAAAAACTGTTTATGGCACAGACCATGTTCAGAAATCATTTCTTTTAAAAAGCCACAGAATTAACTTTTGCTTGCCAACATACAGACCCCACTACCCTGGACTGTACTAGTTAATATGCCCTTAAGTGGCATTGTCAAAGTAGTGAAGCTATCCATTAAATGCCATTCACAGAGTGTCCTTCTAGCTCATTAGGGCTGGGTAAGAGATGAGTTTTTAGTGTGGCAAGGAGCTGTTCTTGAAAACTATTAATTTTGTTCCCTCAACTACAAAGTCCTAGTTTATCCTTAAATACAGTTCTGCTGTTTTAATTACTAGTGTTCCTTAAAATCCTTTTCATACCCAGTTCTATTCTTCACTGTACTTTAAATTATTTCTCCCATTCTTCCCAACTGTAGAGACTATGAGGCTTTTTTTTTTGAGACAGAACCTCCCTCTGTTGTCCAGCTAGAGTGCCATGGCATCAGCCTAGCTCACAGCAACCTCAAACTCCTGGGCTCAAGCAATCCTTCTGCCTCAGCCTCCCGAGTAGCTGGGACTACAGGCATGGGCCACTATGCCTGGCTAATTTTTTATATGTAGTTTTAGTTAGCCAATGAATTTCTTTCTATTTATAGTAGAGACGGGGTCTCGCTCTTGCTCAGGCTGGTTTCGAACTCCTGACCTTGAGCAATCTTCCTGCCTTGGCCTCCCAGAGTGCTAGGATTATAGGCGTGAGCCACCGCGCCCGGCCAGAGGCTTTTTTTTTTTTAATAACCTTTGCCAGTAATAAGAATAAATCACATTGCATTTTATAGAATACTCAGATCATCTTGGCTACTTTATTGATTGCTGCTTGGAAATATTTTTGTAAAACTCTAGGTCAGTGGGGTTTTAAATGGTCTGAGTTGCCACCATTCAGACCTCCTTATGAGTATGTAGTTGATGCATTTGTTTTTACTAATTTAAAGTATATTTGAGCAGTTGCCCTTTCTCTAGTGATGTTTTCAGCATGCTCAGTTAAAAGTTGTTTCAGTTTGTTTTTTTCTTTGTACTTGCCTGTGTTTTCTAAGTTTTCTATAACTATTTAATACTTTTATGATCAGAAAAAAACATTTTAAAAAAGTGAGTCCATTGATTCAGTCAATATTATTTTGGTGAGAATTCTTAGCTTAATCACTTGGTTTAACAAGCATTAAATTCATTTTTCCACTGCCTATGGAAATAAAGCCTTAATGGTCTCTACATTTTGTTTTTGGAAATTGAAAAGATTTGGAATACGGTAGAAACTGAAACTGATTTTTTTTTTTTTTAATTTATGACAGTAGTTGTTACAGCTGCTGTTACAAATTGTGATATACCGATACAATCTGGCATACCCAAAAAAGAGTTTTAAAAGATCTGGGTGACTACAGTGGGCTTTCTGAACCATATGTAATAGATTTTGAACCATATGTAGTAGAACCATATGTAGATTTTTTTTCCCACTTGCTTCTTAACTATACAACTTTTAAGATATATTGAATTTTTCAACTTGAATCTTTAAAGCTGTTCTGTTTGGTTTTCTTGTAAATCACATTGATGCTTCTTGGAGAAAAAGGGCAGTAGGACTTATGTTGCTGTCTTGGTATCATCTGCTGGCCTGCCTTTGAATTGTCTGTTGTCTTAAGTTTATTTATTGTTAAAGTTAAAAAGTATGTTTGCTTTCAATTTGCCATAATATATTTAATATTAGAAATCTCTTCTTGCAGATTTTAGTATTAAGATTGAGACCTAGTGAGGTAGCTCAGACCTATAATCCTAGCACTTCGGGAGGCCAAGGCAGGAGGACTGCTTGAGGTCAGGAGTTTGAGACCAGCCTGAACAAAAACGAGACCTTGTCTCTACAAAACAATAGAAAAATTAGCCGGGCATGGTGGTGCATACCTGTAGTCTCAGCTGCCCAGGAGGCTGAAGCAGGAGGATCACTTGAGCCCAGGAGTTTGAGGTTGCAATGAGCTATGATGATGCCACTGCACTGTAGTCCGGGCAACAGAGTGAGACCCTGCTTCAAAAAAAAAAAAAAGTAAGATTGAGGTTTAAAAGTTTTTTTATGGCCGGGCTCGGTGGCTCACGCCTGTAATCCTAGCACTCTGGGAGGCCAGGAGGCGGGAGAATTGAGCTCAGGAGTTTGAGACCAGCTGGAACAAGAGCGAGACCCTGTCTCTACTATAAATATAAAGAAATTAGCCAAACAACTAAAAACAGAAAAAATTAGCTGGGCACGGTGGCACGTGCCTGTAGTCTCAGCTACCCGGGAGGCTGAGGAGGCAGGAGGATCGCTTGAGCCCAGGAGTTTGAGGTTGTTGTGAGCTAGGCTGACGCCATGGCACTCTAGCCCAGGCAAGACTCACTCTCTCTCAAAAAATAAATAAAGAAATAAGTTATTTGTATGTGTATGTGTGTGTGTGTATGTATATATATATATATATATTAAAAGAGTTCCAAGACAGTTTGAAGCCAAATGGTTTTTCTATTCACTGATGATCTGTGCCAGATTATCTCTTTATTTTTCTTTATATTATTTTATTTAGAGACAGGGTCTCACTATATTGCCCAGGTTGGAGAGCAGTGGCCATTCACACGTGCGCTCAAAGCTCACTGCAGCCTTGAACTCCTGGCCTCAAGTAATCCTCCATTCTCAGTGTCTTCAGTAGCTAGGACTACAGGCTCAGGCCACTGTGCCCAGCTATCTATTTTTCCATGCTAAAAATGATACCTGATAGATGCTCCCATATTATTTATTTAAATAAATACTTATTGTGTACCTCAGCAAATGTTTCCGTCTCTTGTTACAAAAGTACATTATATATATCTATTTTCTTTCTCTGCAGGACAATCCTCTATACACAGACAGTGTTTGACTTGAAATCTTCCCTTTTTTACTCCATTCAATTGACTTAACAGAGTTTCAAGAGCAACATTCATAAATTTCCAGGTATGAAAATTTTAATTCTTGATATTATGTCTCACTTAAATATATAGATTAAAAGTAGAATTTTGTAATTGTAGGTTTAGTATATCAGAGAATGGGTTTATTGCTTGAAAATTTATTCTATAAAATGTTCAGCATTCCCATCTTTTTGGCCAAGTCTCCTTGTTCACTCATTGCTAAATTTTTTTCAATGACATCTTTATTTTGAATAATCTCTTAAAGAAGTGTAGGATATTGGGCCAGTGAGGTGTCTCACACCTGTAATCCTAGCACTCTGGGAGGCTGAGGCGAGAGGATCACTTGAGCTTAGGAGTGTGAGGTTGCAGTGAGCTATGATGATGCAACTGCATGCTACTCAGGGCAACAGAGTGAGATCCTGTCTCAAAAAAAACAAAAAAAAACAGTGTGTAGCATATCTTTCTGCATGTGGGTTAAATTTTTATTTTCTTAACTTTTTAATTTATTTTTAATTTTTTATTTTTTGAGACAAAGTCTCACTCTGTTGCCTGGGCTAGAGTACCATGGCTCACAACAACCTCAAACTCCTGGGCTCAAGCGATCTTCCTGCCTCAGCCTCCAAAGTAGCTGGGACTACAGGCGCCTACCACCACACCCGATTATTTTTTTCTAATTTTAGTAGTGATGTGATCTCACTCTTGCTCAGGCTGGTCTTGAACTCCTGACCTCAAGCAGTCCTTCTGTCTTGGCCTCCTAGAGTGCTAGGATTATCAGCGTGAGCCACTGCACCCAGCCAACGAGCAAAATTTTTAATTCATTGCCTCTCTTACTTGTATTTCTCCCATTCTACCTTAATCACAAACTCACATTACTAAGAACTAGAGATTATCTAGACAAATACTTTCAATTTGCAGAGAAGGAAATTAAGCCTGGGAAGGTAAAGTTACTTGTGCATGGACATATAGCTAATTTAGTGATAGAACTGGCATCAGAATTCTGATCTCCGAACGTAGCATCGTGCAGCTTTGGAGTCACTGTCTGGGTTAATGGCCTTTTCTGTAAAATGGGGATAATAATACTACCTACCTGGTAGTTTGTTATGTGTGAGGATTAAATGGGACAATGCATATTGCTGCTATTATTATTGTCTCTTGGCCTTTTAACCCCTTCACTGCATCTTTCTTGAAACTCTGCCCTTGGCTAATATGTCACAAGGCTCTCCTAATGCTCCCTGTCATACTCTGTATGCATCTGTGGTTTCTCTTCTCCTCCCTGCTCCACAGTCAGGGGCAGCCTTCTAGGTTCTCTTGTCAGTCCTGTTTCCACTGAGCTCCTTTGTCCCTGCTGACAACCTAATCACTGTTTACAGATAGATGTTTCCTACACCTCTATCTTCAAATCTAAACTTCAGATCAGCATTTCCAGTGGCCTTCTAGTCATCTCTGCCAGATTTCCCATTCACCTAAAACATGACATACTTAAAACTGAAGTCACTGCTTTTCCTCTAAACCAGGTCTTCCTCTGGACTTCCCAGTTTCTGCTGGTGATACCCCTAAACACCTAGGCTTTAGGAAGCACTGTTGTCTCTTTATATCTCTTTAGCCTTACACAGCCTACAGCCATTAAAGCCCATGGATTTATTTCCCATTCAAGTCGTTTGCATCTGTTCCTCCCTTTCCATTCGTGCATTATCACGTGTTCAAGCCATTAACCAGACTGACAATTCCAAGAGAAGAGCAATTCACCAGGAAGTAGCCAGGAAGTAGCGTGGTTCCCTCCCTCCGTCTCCTTCTCTTTCTCCCTCTCCTTATAAATGTACAACCTCTTGACTTTTCATAATAGAAAGTCAACTTGTCACCTGTAGCATAGGAATCTTAAGGAAAGACAGAATTTCATCACTCTGGGAGCTCCCAAGGTATTTTAATGTTGAATTGCAGCCTAGATCTGGCTAAATGTGAGGCTCATAGTTAGTATTTCACTCACTTGTTTGATAAACTTAAAGTATATTTCTGAATATATTTAAATGATTCAAAGCTCAAGAAATATTCAAAGGTATGCAGTGTGAAGTTTCCCTCCCATCCTTGACTCCTGTCTGGGACCCAGACCCCACTCCTCCCCCAATTAGCAACCACTGTTCTAGGTTTCTTATTAATTCTTCCAGAGTTTCTGATTATTTTTTCCCTTGTATTATATATAGTGCTCTACACTTTGCTTTTTTAAAAAACTTAATTATGCATCATAGCCATCTTTCCATATCAATAGAGTGTTTTTTCTTCCTTGGACCCTATAAATTCAAGGATGAAAGGGAAGGGAGAAAGACAAAACGCAGGGAAACCAATTAGGAAGTTATATTAGTCCAAATATTCTCAGTGATGACATTTAATGTCCTTATATCACAAATCACATGACAAATTCCCCCTAGAAGTTAGTGCTAGAAAATGCTTGTCTCTATTGGAGAAATGATCTGAGAACTATATAAATTGTTTGTGTTTCCCTGGGGTTTTTGTTTGGTTTTTGTTTTGCCTTGGATTCCAGGGCAAATAGTGCTAAATATAAATAAATGTACAATATAAATAAATGTACAAATATAAATAAATAAATGTAGATGTATAAACCCATCTCATTACCATTTAAAATTTGTAATTTCTATTTTTATTTGTTTATTTATTTTTTGAGACAGAGTCTCACTCTGTCTGAGTCGGCACTCTGTCATGGCTAGAGTGCCGTGGCGTCAGCCTAGCTCACAGCAACCTCAAACTCCTGGGCTCAAGCAATCCTTCTGCTTCAGCCTCCCGAGTAGCTGGGACTACAGGAATATGCCACCATGCCTGGCTAATTTTTTCTATATATATTTTTAGTTGGCCAATTAATTTCTTTCTATTTTTAGTAGAAACGGGGTTTCGCTCTTGCTCAGGCTGGTTTCAAACTCCTGACCTTGAGCAGTCCTCCCGTCTTGGCCTCCCAGAGTGCTAGGATTACAGAGGTGAGCCACAGTGCCTGGCCGTAATTTCTATTTTCAAATACCATGTTATGTATATGTTTTATTTTTTAAAAAAACTACTTTCAATCCTTTGAAAAATGGCATATGATCATTTTGAAAAATATAAAGAAAAAAAATAAATTTCCACTACCCAGAGATAATCACTGTTAACATTTTATTGTACATCTTTACAATAATTTGTACATGTGTGTGTATCTTTAACAGAATAGGGCTGATAATGTAAGTAAAGTTTTGGTATCCTTTCCTTTCTAAACATTATATTGTATTTTTCTTATTATTAAATATTATTCAAAGGCATGATTTTAAAAGGCTGAATAATTTTCTATTGAATGAATTATAATTTATTTAACATCTTTTGTCTATCTCAGTTGTTTTAGAGTGGTTAAGTGTAGATTCTGGAGTTAAACTGCCTGGGTTCAAATTTTGGCTTCACCACCTGCTAGTTGAGTATCTGCAGATAAATTTACTTTCAGAACCTTTGCTTCTTCATTGAATTCCAGGGCAAATAGTGCTAAATGTAAATGTAGAGAACCATCTCATCACTATGACGATATTGGTAATATGTACTTTGTGAGAATTAAATGACTTACTTAAGGTACTTAGACCAATATCTCATAGTATGTGCTCAATAAATATTTAAATTTCCCCCAACTTTTGACATTATAACATTACATTGTAGTGAACATGCTCTGACCACACCTCTGGCTTTCTTAAAATAGATTCCTAGAATTGGAAGAATTAGACCAAAGATAAAAATATTTTTATAGCTCTTTAATGAGACTACCAACATGATTTCTAGATTTATACCAACTTACACCCTTACTAGCAATGTATGATAATGCTATTTCACCAAACTCTTGTCATAAGTTTTTAAAAACCTTTTTTTTTTTTTTGAAACAGAGTCTTACTTTGTTGCCTAGGCTAGAGTACAGTGGTGTCACGATAGCTTATTGCAACCTCAAGCTCCTGGGCTCTTGAGTAGCTGGGACTATAGGCATTCACCACCACACCCAGCTGATCTTTCTTTTTTTTTTGAGACAGAGTCTCACTCTGTTGCCTGGGCTAGAGTGCTGTGGCGTCAGCCTAGCTCACAGCAACCTCAAACTCCTGGGCTCAAGCAATCCTCCTGCCTCAGCCTCCGGAGTAGCTGGGACTACCGGCATGCACCACCATGCCTGGCTAATTTTTTCTATATATTTTTAGTTGTCCAATTAATTTCTTTCTATTTTTAGTAGAGATGGGGTCTCGCTCTTGCTCAGGCTGGTTTCGAACTCCTCAGCTTGAGTGATCCTCCCGCCTCGGCCTCCCAGAGTGCTAGGATTACAGGCCTGAGCCACTTCGCCTGGCCTGATTTTTCTATTTTTAGTAGAGATGGGGTCTGGAACTCCTGAGCTCAGGCGATCCTCCTGCCTTAGCCTCCCAGAGTGTTAGGATTACAGACGTGAGCCACTGCCCCTGACTTTAAAAATCTTTTGAATTCTACCCTCCATTGATGATTCCCAAATCTTTATCTCCAGCCTAGATTTCCTGAGTGCAGATCCAGACATCTTTATACTGACTTCATGCTGAGAAACATTTTGATAATTTATTTTCCATACCACTTCCTCAAAGCAAAAGAAGAATATACTGGTCAGTGGAGAAAAAAAGTATATCTTTTTGATGTTTATATTTTTCATCATAATTTATAAAATGACATTCTGTCTCTCATGTACATATGGTACATGTGTGTATCTGACATACCACATACACATATATCTGATATATATCTACACCTATGTACAAGCTCTGTGAGTTTGATTAAAGACAGAGGATGACAGCCTCAGCAAGAGCGAGACCCCGTCTCTACTAAAAAATAGAAAGAAATTAATTGGCCAACTAAAAATATATAGAAAAAATTAGCCGGGCATGGTGGCGCATGCCTGTAGTCCCAGCTACTCGGGAGGTTGAGGCAGAAGGATTGCCTGAGCCCAGGAGTTTGAGGTTGCTGTGAGCTAAGCTGACGCCACGGCACTCTAGCCCGGGCAACAAAGTAAGACTCTGCCTCAAAAAAAAGACAGAGGATGAGGGAATAGGGAGGGGAGCAAGAAGGCACTAGCCCCTAAGCAGCCGATCCCCTCTCTGTAGAATAACAAAATCAGGTTTCTGCTGAGTTCTGAGAGTCAAACCCTGAGCCATGAGGACCAATGTATTCATAAATGCTACCCATTATTTCTCTTAGCACCTAGCCAGCTGTCCATTTTCTCTTTTTTCTTTCTTTCTCACCCCTCCCTTCTCCTTTTCTATAATAGTTAGCTATTTAGGGAAAAATTTAGATCCTTCCATCACACAGTATACCAAATAAATTCTAGAAGAGGTAAGCAGTAAACACAGACACACACACACACACCCGAAAATAGAAGTAAATATTCGTCAAACATCAGGAGGTGTCGGGAGGCTGAGGCAGGAGGATCGCTTGAGCCCAGGAGTTTGAGGTTGCTGT
>CAUYPO010043657.1:0-12407 GCA_963574435.1 Cheirogaleus major
ATGAGATACCACCTAACCCCAGTGAGAATGGCCTTTATCAAGAAATCCCAAAACAACAAATGCTGGCGAGGATGTGGAGAGACAGGAACTCTCATACACTGCTGGTGGGACTGCAAATTAGTGCAACCTTTGTGGAAAACAATTTGGGGATACCTCAAGCAGCTAGCAATAGAAATACCATTCGACCCAGCAATAGCACTGTTGGGCTATTTTGGGCTACCCAAAAGAGCATAAGTCATTCTATTATAAAGACATCTGCACCCGTATGTTTATGGCAGCACAATTCACAATTGCACGGTCATGGAAACAACCCAAGTGCCCGTCAATTCATGAGTGGATAACTAAAATGTGGTATATGCTCGCAATGGAATATTACTCAATTCTAAGAAACAACAGTGAGCTAACACTGTTTATGCTATCCTGGATTAAGCTTAAGCCCGTTATCCAAAGTGAAGTGACACAAGATATGGAAAAAGGGCTCCACATCTACTCGCCATCAAATTGGTACTGACTGTTTAAAACTATGGAGCTCAAATGGCGGTAGTGTTCACCAGGGTTTCGGGAGGGGGGGCAAAACCCACATCATAGGGATGTGGAGAGCATTGTGGGGGGAAGGGCATACCTCTAACCCTTCTTAGGGAGAGGCAAAGTTATACAATGTATCCAAAGTGTAAAAAAAAAAACACCTCGCAGGGCTGACACTATGCTGGATGATACAACCTGGCCTGGGTATTTCCAACCTGGCCCAGGGATATGCAATAGACAAGATGCATCTGCAATATGCAAGAGAGCACAGATGCAACTCTCATAAACCTTAAAAAACATCTTACCCTCACAAAAATAGCTTGCACTCCCTTTAGGAAAGAAACAGCTGGTGACTGACCTGGATTGAACGCAGGTGTAAGAAAGGGGAAAGAATCCCCCAAACTCTAAGAGTGATCTCTAGACGCCCCCACCTGCTCGGGCAGTCCTCTGACCCCTTACTGTGTCTGTCCCAGGCCACCACCCTACTCTTGCTCTTTGTCTTGTAAAAGAGCTGCCAGAATAAACTGCTTGGACATTAGACTGTCTCATCTTTGAGGCAAATTGAACCGAAGGGGATACATTACTTCTCAGGAAGCTAATTAACTAAGACTACCAGAAATCCCCAAACAGCATAGCATTATTGTCAGGATGAGGTAAGATGATGCATGCAGATACCTAGGACAGTTCCCAGTACAAGTTGTTTTTAATAATTGATAAGTTTAAAATTTTCCACTATTGTTTCTACAGACAATGTCTAGGGAGCATTTGATAGTCTATTGAATGAGGAATTGACACAAGGTTATCCCCTTCTTCCTTCATTTGGGCCACAGGGACAAAATGTATGTGTCTGAAAGAAAGCAGCCTACAAGGACCTCATAGTGGATGATGGTTTTGCCAACAATAGACATCCCTAACTGTAGAGATGAACTAATAGTAATCACCAGGTGAACATGGACTTCGTGTTTTCACTATTGCCTGGAGCATACTGTAGGCACTCAGTAAATACTTAATGAATTAACTATTGCCAAAATTTGAGTTTAAGTTGAAGGGAAGGAAAGCCATTTCCAGTCCCATGTCAGTGGATGAAGAACCACACGAAACTATTTTATCTAAACCTGGAGAAATACATAAAAGAATTGAATTTTTCCCACAACGTAGAACAAAATTCAGACTACCTCCAAAAACTGCTTATTTCTCAGCTTTACTCCAAAATTTTGACTGTGCCACTTGTCCCCAACCATAATATTTTAATACCTGTGTCTTTCTTAACTTTTCTCTTATTTTTATTAATTCATACCACCAGTTTACTTCAAAGAAACTATTGATTTGAGTGTAGCAGAGAAACCTTAAAAAATATAATTGTAACAATTGAACTGCAAGCCCATACGTGAATTCACAAGGGGGTAGGGGAAAAGGCACAACTAAGTGGCCTACACACCAGAGAAGGGCAGGCCTGAAAGGCAAGATCGTAAATCTTAAAATATGGATGAACTCATTTTATGAAAAATATATGAATACTATGAAGTAGAGATGAAATGGGATTCATTTTCAATAATAACACACTATGACCCTAATGTTCCCATTTCCACTTCACTTTCCCAGAACACACAATAAACAGCACCTAAAAATGCATTTAACTCCTCTTCAGAGAGTATTAAACTTTTAAAGCATTAAAGAGTGCCTGCCCATGACAAGGAACTCATCTACAACTTGAAGATTAGTAGTTGCCTTCCCAGTGAATTCTAAGAAGCACATTTTCACTTCTCTTCACTCGTATTGCATTCAGCATACCTGTGAATTAATTTACCACAAAATCTCACATTTCTATTTCTGGTTGGTATGACATTTCTTCCTCTGTAGTCAGTGATGAGGGAGTTACTATTAATTTAAGACTTTCTTTTATTTATCCCATCCCCCAATATGGTACAAAGCTCATTAAAAGGTCACCCACTGAAGCTACAATTGGCAGGAATAAGAAGGAAAATGAATGAATTTAACCTTCCGCAGCACCAGCTTCTTGAAATATTGTTGATGAAATGGGTGTGTTTCCTATGTCCTTTTCAAAGATTTTTCACAGTTTCACTCAAGGTTATCAGTGTGATTTATAAATCCAATGGACTCTAGGGTATACCCTCTGGAGACAAGACTGTAACAAAACTTGTAAACTGAAGAACGCTAGAGAAAGCTAATAAAGAGTTTGACTTAGTGACTGTCTATGGCAGAGGCATTTTATAGGGTAGAGGGTATCCTGACTCAATGCATCCCTTATTAACAGGGAAATATAACAAGTAAATCAGAATGTCTCTGGGCAGGGTCTGTATCAGTACATTTTAAAGCTTCTTCAGGAGATTCTAGTAACCAGCTCTTCACAAGTTATCAGTATTGGTATTATTAACAGGAACCATTCATTAAAGCTCACAATGAACTAGGTGGTCTTGAGAAATGTATATGTATTATAATATTAATCCTTAAACAACTCTATGAAACATGTATCATTTTCCTTACTTTATGAGCCTGAAAACCAAGGCTCCAAGGATTAAGTAACCTACTAAGATGATACAAATTGTAAAAGACTATATTAAAATTAAAATTGCTTGACTCCAAAGCCTGTGTTAACTCTGTGAAACTCTCTCTCTCATATTTTTGTTAGCTCATAGATGATCAAATTTTCTTATAAAATGTTTTATTGTAAAATAATTTTATTGTCAGTTTTGTTAAGCTGGCAACTATGCTTCCCAGAAACCATTTTTCTGGCTGGTGCTGGGTTCAAGTTAGCCAAATGAGGAACTTGCATGAGATTTGGGGAGAAGGGAAAGGATGGAAGCAAAATAGCATAAATGACTTTCTGGATGTCCTTTGCCAGTCATCAGCTGTGTGTGCCCCGTGAGTTCTATCCTGGAGACTTTTCCTCCAGCCTCGCTTCCCTGTCCCGCTTCAGCTGCCGCATATGTGACCACAAGTGTACAAAGTCCCAGTGGCTCTGTGTCCTTGGCAACACTTGGAAATGTTAATCTTTTTAATTGTAGCTATTCTCATGGGTATATAAATGTATGTAGGTGTTGTTTTAGCCAGTATACCCACAGTAATTACTAGGGTTGAACAATTTTCCCATGTTTACTGTGCATTTATATATCACTGTCTATGAAATGCCTGCTCCAATCTTTTGCTGAGCTTTCAGGTTTTTTTTTTTCATGTTGACGTGTAGGAGATCTTTTATAATATGCATATGAGCCCTTTTATGGTTATATGTGCTATAAATATCCCCTCTGCCCTATATAAGGTTGTTAATTTTATAAAGTCCACTTTATCAATTGTTTTCTGTACATTAAAACTTTTGTATTTTTTATCCCAAGCCATGCCTATATTATCTTCTTGAGGATTTATTGTTTTATTTTTCACAGTTAGATCTGCAATCCTCCTGGGATTGATTTCATGTGTGTTGCAAAAAAGGGGTCAATTTACATTTTTTTCTTACATGCTACCCTATTGTTCAAACATCATTTATTGAAAAGCCTGTTCTGTCCCCAGAGCTCTGCAGTTCCAACTTTTTCATAAAACAAGTTTCAATATATGCTTAGGGCTTTTCATGAACTCTCATTTCTATTCCATCGATCTAGTAGTCTATCCTTGTAAAAAATATCATACTTTCTTAATTACTATGGATTTAGAATAATCCCTGTTATCTGGTAGAACAAGTCTTTCCCGCTTGTTTTTTATCAGCTGTGTCTTAACTAGTTTTGGCTTTTTCCATTTTGGCATAAATTTTAGAATTGACATGTCAAGTTACATACAAACACACAATTTAAAGAAAAACCTTACGATTTGACAGAAATTGCAGTGAAACTATTAATCAGTTTGGGGAGTATTGACAGGTTGACAATGTTGCATTTTCTAATGTGGGAACATTGTTTATTATTCCATTGATTTAGGTTTTTAAAAATTCCTCTCAATAATGTTTTATATTTTCTGTATGAGGGTCCAGTACAGTTATTTGATTTATTCCTCAGGATTTAATACTTTTTAAATACTACTGCAAGTTATACATTTAAAAATTACATTGTCCAGCCATTATTATTGGTAGAAATACATTGGTTTTTTTTTTTTTTTTTTTTGAGACAGAGTCTTACTTTGTTGCCCAGGCTAGAGTGAGTGCCGTGGCGTCAGTCTAGCTCACAGCAACCTCAAGCTCCTCGTCTCAAGCGATCCTTCTGCCTCAGCCTCCCAAGTAGCTGGGACTACAGGCATGTGCCACCATGCCCGGCTAATTTTTTTCTATATATTTTTTTAGTTGGCCAATTAATTTCTTTCTATTTTTAGTAGAGACGGGGTCTCGATCTTGGTCAGGCTGATTTTGAACTCCTGACCTTGAGCTATCCACCCGCCTTGGCCTCCCAGAGTGCTAGGATTACAGGCGTGAGCCACCGCGCCCGGCCAGAAATACATTGGTTTTTACACATTGATCTTGTATCCAGAACATTTGTAAAGCTACTCATTAAATCAAATAATTGTGAATCTTTGGGTTTTGCAAACACAAAATATGTCATCTGAGAATAATAACAGATTATTTCTTCTTTCTAATCCTTACATATTTCTTTTCTATTGCTTTCTTACCAATCTGTCTAGCACAGTCCTCAAGAACATGTTAAATAGAAATGTTATACCTACCATCTTTACATTACACAAACCTTTAAAATAAAGCTTAAATTATTTGCCAATATATACGTTGTTTCCTTGCAGGTTTTTAAAAAGTTCTTTTTAGGTGATAGGGAAGAAAGATTAAGGAATGTTCATCCTTTTTCTCCATAACTAAGATTTCATATATAAATAAAACATTCATATTTATATATACTGAAATATATTTTAATTTTTTTAAATGCTTTCCCACATCTATTAATATTAAAATAATAAGGTTAATTTTTCAAATTGTTTGATACATCATATTTGTACATATGCATAGGGTACATGTGAAATTTTATTACATGCATAGAATGTGCAAAGATCAAGTCAAGATATGTAAGATATTCATCATCCAAGTAGTTATCGTTTACATGTGCTGAAAAAATTTCAACCTCACTTCTAGTTATTTTTAGAAGTACAATAAATGGTTAACTATAGTTGCCCCACTCTTCTATCAAAGGATAGAACTCATTCTTACTATCTAATTGTATGTTTATACTCATTAACCAACTTCTCTTCATTCCAACTCTGCCTCTCATGTACCCTTACTAGTCTCTAGTATCTATCATTCCACTCTCTACCTCCATATGATTAACTTTTTTAGTTCCCATATATAAGTGAAAACATGCCATATTGTCTTTTTGTGGCTGGCTGGAGTGCAGTGGAATGATCATAGTTCATTGCAACCTTAAACTCCTGAGCTCAAGTGATACTCCTGCTTCAGCCTCCCAAAGTGCTTAGATTACAGGTGTGAGCCACCACACTCAGCTTATTTTGTTGAGATTGATAAACGTTTGATGTGATATAGTGGAGAATTATTTTTGTTTGCTACCCTTATGATTCAAAATTTCTTGAAATTGTGAAAAAGTTATTATTATATTTTTTCAAAATTATTTCTGTTCCACTCCATTTTTCCTTATTTTGGAGGACTCCAATTAATGTATATTAGCATTCTCAGTGTATCCTCTGTGATTCTTATAATGTTTGTTTTTTTTTTTTTTTTTGAGACAGGATCTTGCTCTGTTGCCTAGGCTAGACTGCAGTGACATCATCACAGCTCATTGCAACTTCAAACTCCAGGGCTAAAGTGATTCTCCTGCCACAGCTCCCCAGGTAGCTGGGAATACAGGAGTGTATCACCATACCTGGCTAATTTTTTTTTTATTTTTGTAGACAGGGTCTTACTATGTTGCTTAGGCTGGTCTCAAACTCTTGGCTTCAAGTGATTCTCCCACCTCAGCCTCCCAAAGTGCTAGGATTATAGGCATGAGCCACCATTATGATTCTTACATTTATACTGAATATTTTTTATCCTTTCATCTCTCTATTCTTAAATCTGCATATTTTCTTCTGATCTAGTTTTCAGTTCATAATTCTCTCATCAGCTATATTCTACCTGCTGTTAAACTCACCATTGCATTATGATATGTTTTAATTCTTTAGTTTCTATTTGTATTTTTTCATAGTTTAAAATTCTTTGTCAATTCTCTCAATCTTGTCTTATCTCTCTGAGTATAACATAAAGTTTTTTTCTTATTTTATATCAGATAACTTCACAATATGGAGCCCCTTCTTCATTGTCTTATTTTATTTTTCAGCTCTTCTTTGTTCACAATGTCCCCTCGTACGTCTCATTATTTTATTTTTTACTGAATATTTGATCAAAAATTTTGTGGGGAACTGCCAAAAAATGCAAATAAATAAATAAATAAAGGAAGGCCCAAATGATATTGTCTCCATAAAGATTTAGTTTTCCTTCTGCCAGGTACCTGGGAGCCATTATCACTCAGGGATCACCTTAATTCAATTTCAAGGATTGGAATGAAGTACAATCTCTTGCAAGGCTTTGTTTAATACCCTGGGCACAGCACCTCATTGTAAGGTCTGAGATTCAAATCCATATTCCTCAGCATGGAAAGGATATGCAAAGTGTTTTTCGGCATCTCAGCCTCTCTACTGCTCACTCAGAAACCAACAAACACCTTTCTCCCACAGAAGAAAAGATGGGTTAACCTCCATAGGCTTCCCCACCAACCTCGGGTGCTGGCTGGAGAATTCCTCACTCTGTTATTAGTAATTTAATGCATTTTTCATATGTTTTCATATTATTTCCAATATTGTACCTGTTTTCAGTGGAGAGTTGGTATAACTTAGTTTGACACAGTGGGAAATAGAAGTTTGCCAACCCTTTATTTTAATCTCAATATACTTTCTAATGACTCCATTTCTAGCTCAGGGATGAGGTAGGATTATTTTTTATGATTATAGATTTTTATGTGTAAAGCATACAAAATAGTTATTTACATTTATTTATACTAATCAGAAAAATCATACAATATATAATAACAATAAAAATATGTATACATATATAAGCACATATATTTATATATTAATATATGTACATAGACATATGAACCAATTAAAATAATGGCAATAACATGAGTTAAAAATGCAACACATACCTTGCTCACCAGAAGAGTATGACTGCTACTCTTTGCAGAGGGTCCATCACAAATGTTCCAAATTGAGACAAAATTTTCAAGCAGAACACCCAAGAGAGAACAGCTTCATAGCACCTGTCTACCTCAAAATTCCATGAAGAGTCTGTCTTGTCTTTTAATTTACCTGAGTGCCTACAGAGCAGCTTGGGACCCATGCAATTTGCAGCAAAAGTTCCCTTGCTTTAGCAACAAAAAGAAAGGCATAAATAGGCTCTTTGCTCTGCCTGTTCCAACTTCCTTTTCGTTCCGAAGTAAATAGTTGTGGAACGTTGGAAAAACAATAAAAATTCAATTAAGAAACAGTCAAGACTCTGGCTTTATTTTCAGTTTTCAAGCAAACCTAATATGTAGTTTCCAAAGGAGAAAAATTAAAAAAACAGTAAATTTGATTTTGAAATTCAAATCCAAGTTGTTCAGATTGTTCAAATGTAAAATGAGGATTACTTGTACCTACCTGGAAGGTTTGTAGGGAAGATTAAGTGTGATAATTTATTAAAGCACTTTCCATACTTCTACATTCTTTGATCTAAAGAAAAGTTTGACTATTATTGTGGTTTTTATATGAATTAATAGGTAGATTTTTAAAAGTATACCCACATAGGCACATAGGAATTATTGGTTGTCAAAATAATTAATTAATAACCTTACCTCATGTTTACAGAGCTCTACTTATGCAGATTCTAATTTTTTCCTTGGACAAACCCTGTGCAAAGTAGCTGAGACTTAGTACAAAGAAAATTTTCTTGGAGTTAGAAGATCTGAATGTAAATACAAACTGTGACATTTTTCAGCCATCAAACTTTGCAAACAATATCTATGCTCTGCCTCAGTGTTCTTATTTGCAAATTGAGGATAATATCTACCTCACAGATTTGTCAGGAGTAATTAGGTTGCACATGTAAAAGTGCCTTTCTCTATGGGCAAATGGGCACTCAAGAATGGTTGTTGTATTACTAGTCCCATTTCAAAGACAAAAAAAAATCTCAGATTCAAAGAACTAAGTAGGTTATTGTTACTGCATGAAAAGGAAATGACTTCATTGAAAATAGCATGCAGTTTTTATGAATGTCCATTGCAGTACCCTTCTGAACTACCATACTATTTTTTTGCATTTCTGAACAACAGCCTATAGTATGAAAAATACACTGAATTCTATTCAACTTGTCCTAAATGATTCAGCAAACATTTTGTACCTCAAAGATCCAATTAGACACCAATTTTTCATGTATAAGACTATAATATAGAATCATCGTTCTCCCTGTAAGGTCTTTTACCTCCTTAGTTAAATATAGAGGTAAAAGACCTCTACAGAGAGAACTATGAAACACTGAAGAAGGAGATAGCAGAGGATTTAAACAGGTGGAAGAATATACCATGCTCATGGGTCGGCAGAATCAAGATTGTTAAAATGTCTATACTACCCAAAGTGACCTACAGAGTCAATGCAATCCCTATTAAAATACCATCATCATTTTTCACAGACATAGAAAAAATAATTTTATACTTCGTATGGAACCAGAGAATATCCCGTATAGCAAAATCAATCCTAGGCAATAAAAACAAAATAGGAGGTATCAATTTACCAGACTTCAAACTATACTACAAGGCTATAGTAATTAAAACAGCTTTTTATTGGCACAAGAACAGGGACATTGACCAGTGAACAGAACAGAGAACCCAGATATAAAACCATCCTCATATAGCCAACTAATCTTCCACAAAGCAGACCAAAACATACACTGGGGAAAAAAATCCTTAGTCAATAAATGGTGCTAGGAAAACTGAATAGCCACATGTAGAAGACTGAAACAGGACCAACACCTTTCACCTCTCACAAAAATCAACTCACGCTGGGTAACAGACTTAAACCCTAGGTGTGAAACTATTAGAATTCTAGAGGAAAACATTGGAAATACTCTTCTAGATATTTGCCTAGGCAAAGAATTTATGAAGAAGACCCCAAAGGCAATCACAGCAGCAACAAAAATAAATAAATGGGACCTGGTCAAATTAAAAAGTTTCTGCACAGCCAAAGAAACTGGCAAGAGAGCAAACAGACAACCCACAGAATGGGAGAAAATTTTCACAAGCTACACATCCGATAAAGGGCTGATAACTAGAATCTATTTAGAACTCAGGAAAATCAGCAAGGAAAAATCAAACAACCCTATCAAAAAGTGGGCAAAGGGTATGAACAGAAATTTTTCAAAAGAAGACAAAATAATGGCCAACAAACATGAAAAAATGCTCAACATCTCTAATCATCATGGAAATGCAAATCAAAACTGCAATGAGATATCACTTATGTCCAGTAAGAATGGCCTTTATCAAAAAGTCCCCAAACAATAAATGTTGGCGTGGATGTGGAGAGATAGGAACACTCCTACACTGCTGGTGGGACTTCAAACTAGTTCAGCCTCTGTGGAAAGCAATATGGAGATACCTTAAAGCGATACAAGTAGATCTATCATTTGATCCAACAATCCCATTACTGGGCATATACCCAAAGGAACAAAAGTCACTCTATGAAAAAGACACCTGCACTCGAATGTTTATAACAGCACAGTTCACAATTGCAAAGTTGTGGAAACCACTCAGGTGCCCATCAATACATGAGTGGAGTAATAAAATGTGGCATATGGAGTACTATTGGGCTTTAAGAAATAATGGTGATATAGCACCTCTTGTATTGTCCTGGATACAGCTGGAACCCATTCTACTAAGTGAAGTATCTCAAGAATGGAAAAACAACACCACATGTACTCACCAGCAAATTGGTATTAATGGATCAACACCTAAGTGGACATATAGGAATAACATTTATTGGGTGTAGGGTGGGTGGGAGGGGGAAGGAGGGGATGGGTATATACAAACATAATGAGTGAGATGTGCAACGTTTGGGGGATGGTCACGCTTGAAGCTCTGCCTTGAGGGGGGAGGGGGGCATGGGCAATATACGTAACCATAATATTTGTATCCCCATAATATGCTGAAATAAAAAAAAAAGGGACCTCAGTGAGATCAACAGATCTAACTTAGCATTAGAAACTATGGAGTCCAGAAGGCAGTAGGATGATATATTTAAAGTGCTAAAAGAAAACAACTGCCAACTAAGAATTTTATAACTAGCAAAACTGTCTTTCAGAAAGGAAGGTGCAATTTTGAAGATGGTAAGTTATGTATGTATATTTTACCTCAATAAAAAACCTTTTTTTAAAGAAAAAGAAGATGAAATATAAAGGCTACTAAGCATACTTTGGGAAATAAAGGTGGGAGTATTGCTTGAGGCTAGGAGTTTGAGATCAACCTTGGCAACATAGTGAAACCCTGTCTCTTTAACATAAAGTTTGAAAATTAGCCATGCATATTGGTGCACCCCTGTAGTTCCAGCTACTTGGGAGGCTGAGGCAAGAGAATTGCTTGAGCCCAGAAGTTTGAGGTTGCAGTGAGCTGTGATCATGCCACTGCACCCCATCCTGGTTGACAGAGCAAGACAATGTCTCTGGAATAAAAGAGAGAGAGAGATTGCTAAATAAATAAAAATTGAGAGAATTCATTTCTAGCATAATTGTTTTCCTATAAATACTAAAGAAAGTTCTTCAGTCTGAAAGGAATTGACTTCCAACAGTAATTTTAATTACCCCCACAAGAGCATGGGTTAAGAAATGTTATAATTCCAAAAGATAGTATAAGTGTATATTCCATCTCCTTTCTTTTCTTAATACATTTAAAAGACAATTGTATAAAAGTATTATTATAATTGTATTGTTGCAAATATAACAAATAGACATGTAATATATTTCACAATAGCAACACAAAGGTGATGAATGAGAGAAATGATGTATTTGGGTTAGAAAACAACACTGGATAGTAACTCAAATACACAAGAACAAATGAAAAGAAACAAAAATTATAAATAAGAATGTTAATATAGCAAATACTATAAATATATACTCTATCTTTTTTCTTTTCTTTATTTAACATACACAAAGTTACATAAAATAATTATAACAACTATAACAATGTATTTTATATGTACAAATGTAGTATGTTTAACAATAGCACAAAAATTGAGATGAGGGAATAAAGTTGTACATATAGGAGTAATGTTTCTGTATCTCATTAGAATTTAATTAGTATAAATGTGGAATAAATTCTAGAGTTGACTGAGGTGATGGTTACACACTTCTGTGAATATATTAATAACCATGGAATTGGATACCTTATAAGGAAAAATTGTATGGTATGTTATTTGTGTGTGTGTGTGTGTGTATATATATATATATATATATATATTTAAGATCGCTCAGGAACTCTAAGCAGGATAAGATTTTTAAAAATTTAAAGCAATTGGATGATAATGTGAATGTAGAAAATTGACTTGTGCTAGATTATAAATTTCTTCAGCACATAGCTTTGTATTCCTAGTGTTTAACATTGTCCTAAAATCTTCTTATTGTCTCCCTGCTTATCTAAAATCCTTTTGATTTTTTTTTTTTGCTTTTATTTCATCATATAATGGGGGTACAGATATTGTTAGGGTTACATACATTGCCCCTATCACCCCTCCCCCCCACATGTCAGAGCTTCAAGCGAGTCCAATCCCCAGGTGGCCCAGGCAAGGCACACATTATGTAACTCTACACTTCCTCCCCCCTCCCGCCTGCCCTCCATCCAACATAAGATTTTTTTTTTTTTTTTACA
>CAUYPO010043658.1:0-15397 GCA_963574435.1 Cheirogaleus major
AGTAAGCACTTCGGAAATGGTTTTGAATAAAAACATTAAATTCATTTAAAAAACCTTAAATTATTTTGGCTGAAGAATCAGCATATCACTTACTTATTTCATTCCTTTAACTATACACAACACACACAAACACATACACAACACGCCTGTGTGTGTGTGTGTGTGTGCATGGTTTGGTGAAATCTTTTACACCATATTAAAATATTTTGTAAACCAAATCTATACTCCATTTCCAACTTAGAAATGTTGATAGGAGTTTGCAAATTGCTATTGAAAGAAAGAAAAGAGAAAAGAAATAAAAAGAGAGAGAAAGAAAGAAAAAAAGAGAGAAAAATGAAGGAAGGAAGGAAGGAAGGAAGGAAGGAAGGAAGGAAGGAAGGAAGGAAGGAGAGAGAGTGTGTGTGACAGCAAGAGAAAGAAAGGAAAGAAAGCAAGAAAGGAAGCACAGATACCATTTTCCACACATTCAATGAGAAATTTCACACATATTGGCCCTGAAAATTCATGCTATCCTCTATTTCTTTTCCCTCTTTCTGCCCTGCAAACGGACACTTTGCACTATTCCACGAAGCCTCAGAACTCTGTAGTGGAGGCCCAGAGATCAAATGGCACCTGGAAACTGTGTGAGCATCACAAGGAAAGATAAGAGGCATTTCAAGCAATCGTAATATTCAAAAAGTCAGATTATTTTCTGTTCCTGCTCAGAGTCAACATTTCTGAGTCTTACAGTCACTTGGTTTCTGATACCCAGATCCGTTTTGTCAGTCATCACCCTAGTCTGTTTTGCCCAAGAAATTTCTGAAATTCTAATAAGAATAGGATGACTTAGTATTATTCAAATTGTGTTCAATTTGTACCTTCGGTATACCTTTGATTCATTTTTGATGAAGTACATTTTAAAATTTTATTGCATTTTTCAAAATGTACCTTCCTGTTTCCATTTAATAGATCATAGACCCTTAGAAGGCAGGAACCCTGCCTCTCATAGAGTAGGACCTAGCAAATAGAGGCTCAGCTGATGAGTGAGTGAGCGAGAGGTCTATTTTCTTCAGTTAAGTGCTATCCCTTCTGCAAATTGCTGCTGCAAAACAAAATATCCCCCCCCTAAAAAAAAGATGGAAAAAAAGCAGTGTTTCTTTAGTTCTCTTCCATGGAATATTTATCTCATTGGACATTAGTATTTAAGTTAAAATAAATAATGAATATTGCAAACAAATATAAACAAAATGAAACATATTTTCAACCCAAGACATGTCGGAACATTTGATAGGCTAACATGGTAATCATGCATGAGTTTCTAAGAGGGCTTTACTGGTGGAACATTTGACAGGATTGTGTTCTGAGAACTCATTTTGGGAAGGCTGACTTAAATCATTACTGCAACAATAATACACATTTATTTAGCATTTGGAATGGGCCAAATGCTGTGGTAAGTGTTAAGGTATAGAGATAAATACAAGAATGAGTGCCTTGAGGAGCACAGGTGTACATAGATCAGACAAATTGTGGAGTCCGATTGCATATGATTTAATAGAGGTGTGAACTGAGTGCCTAGGGAACAAATATGCAGGGAGTAGCTGACTCCAGCAAGAAGTTAGGGCTCATTGTAGAAAGGAAGTTGATTCATTAGCTACTTTTCTTATAGCAGGTGACATCCAGCATCGTGAAGGCACTGAAATGCAGAAGGTTTTTTCTTAAGAGCAATGAATGGAAAAAGAAGAGGTGAGATGTTTGATTGCTTCTTGTATTTGCCTGTTGCCATTTCTGCTCTTTATTAGAGTGTACCACTTCAACCCTACTTTAAGAATGGTGAGTGGCTTGGTGGAGAAGTTCTGGACAAGGAGTCAGGTGACTAAGGGCAGTGCACACTTTGTGCTTCTTCTAACATCCATTGCCATTTCTTTTGGAGTAGAATGGAGCCTCAATTTTCATTAGGAGATCCACCCTTTCTCTATAGTCCATCCATGTGCTAAAGTGGGCTCATGTTACCTCTGCTCAAGGGGTAGGCGTATGACCTAATCTTAATTAATCTGCATATTCCATCACCTTGGACACAATGGGTGGTTCAGTGTTGTGATTCAAGCCAGTGAGGCTTAATATTGGCTCAAATGTGATGAAACCCTCGTGAAACAGAAGTTCTCTTCCCACTAAACTTGAGGCTGATGCAATATAAATCTCAAATTGCCTCTTTGGGCATTCATGTCATTTTTGGGCATCAGCATCCAGCTTCATTTGAAGTTACTCTTGAGTTTTTCATTTATATGTCAACTAAATTTCTTTCAAGCCTGTTTGACTTGAGTTTTTGTCTTTTGCAAATCAGGAATAATGTAACAGAGTTACACTAACTGGCTACTAATTAGCCACCTTGCAAGTCCTAGTCCCTGAACAGGTAAGGGCCTCACTTTTTCCATCCATAATATAAAATGGTTGAACCGGATGAATGGATTTCATACTTGGGTTTAGGGCATAACTCATTCTCAAAGGGAATCTTATACCGTATGTTATATTGAGATGTAAAACACATAAAATAAAATGCTTTTATTAATTCAAGAGAATGGGTTTCCAGAAGCCTCCCCCCATGTCAGTAGATCACAACTTAAAATCACTGTATAGTATATCCTCTAAGATCTTTTCCAGCTCTAATCTGTAATGTTGATTCTATGAGGCTTTATTAATAACTTGGTGAATGCTCTAGAGTTAAATTTATACAGTTTAAGCAGATGATTCAGCTAATGGGAGTATGACAAAATGGCCATTGGTACAAGGACATTCTGGAGTTGGGGAAATATGCCGAAGTAAAATGCTACGAATGTTCCAGCAGCAGCATCAGAATATCCACTCTCGTTTGTAGTTGTTAGCTGTGTTTCATTTGTAAAAGCTATGATCCGCTGAGCAGGGAAATGTCTGACATGTCCATTATTTTGTGTGTGGTTGATTGGTTTTACCAAGAGTTCTGATTGAAATGGTTGGGGACCAGTTCTTTCACCCTGTATGAGAGCAAGACCTTCATTTCTAAAATGGATTAAACCAATATGCTGAGTGATCCATTTATTCTTTTCACATTGCATTTGGATTTCATTACTGAAGAAGTCAAAAGGACATTTTCATTCTGGACTCCGAAAAGGTCATTTGTTACTCATGTTTTTATTTTCCTGTTCTTAGTTTTGATGATGAGGAAGAAAAAAAGAGAATGCTAGTAGTATTTGATTAGTCTCACCATGAATTCATTATTTTCTGACTATGCCTGCTGGGCTTTAGACTCTAATTATATCTGTCAACAGGGTAAAAATCATTCTGGATTTAGTAAGACCACTGTAGACTGTTTGAGATTGCCATTTCAGAGAAAGAAACTTCAAGTCTTTGGAAATCCTTCTAAGCTTGAGGCATCAGAAATCCTATGAGAGGCCATTGGCACAGTTTAGTAAATAAAATAACTTCTCACTATAAAAAATTTAAAAAAAAAAGGAAAAAATTTCCATGATTAACCTTGGCTATAGCTTTAAAAATGATAATGGTGATATTAGTGATAATGATTTAAATAGCTCAGAAGTTTCATCTACCTAAGGCTATCAAATTGACTATTTTGATTTCAAATAATAGCACCTACATTTTTTTTCCAGGAAAACGATCTTTCTGGTACTTGTAAACAGCCTTTATTTGTTTAAATTCTGTTTTTTCTGATGCCATATCTAGTGCCACTGTAGAAAAGTACTTGATAAATGCTTCAGGTTATTAATATTCAGAGCAGTTTTTGCTCAAAAAACTTAACACTGAAGTAGTTAAGAATTCAAAACACGTTTAGAGGAAAAATATAAGCAAAGTGGCAGCCAGGTGAGTGAAACCAATGGCTTCTAAAAATGCCTACTAGAAAACACATGTATAAGAACAGTACAGCTAATCCTATCCAAGTATATTCTTGGAACCAGATGAACAAAATTATTTTAAAGAGCACAACATAGTAAACTTCCTATTTTTACATATTGATTTATTTTGAAGCCAGAAAGACCTGAAAAATATTTATAGGAACTAACAATCTGCTATTAACTTGTCCCTTTTCATCTACCTTTTTCCCAATTTGAAAAAATGTAGTCATTCCTTCTGAAAAGATACCTCTTTTCTTTTCACCTATCTCTGTATAAAAGCAAAAAGATATAGTGGTTTCTTCCCTTTAAAAGTGATCTTTTATTTTTGAAACTTGTAGTAATATTATAAGGTCAATACTTAAAAGGACATAGGAATTTTATAATTTGTCAGTCTGTGGTTAATTAATGTATTTTGCATATTTACTATTATAAAATAAAATATCTTTAAGTGTCATGGAGAATATTTTGCCTGTATCCAATTTGTTCATATTTGTACATTTTATGCTTCAAGAGATTTACCAAGGGATGTTGCATGTTGACCTAACATGATACTCATGTTGCTTCTTGAAAACACATTAAAAAATACTTCTTTGGTATTTCTTATAGCGAAATGAAAAATGGGCTTATTGGGAAAATATACTCAATATTTTATGTATAATATATTCCTACAGTCAACAAATATTTAATATATGTATATTATATACAAGACACTGGTCTAGTCTCTGGAAATAAAGCAGTAAATTAAATAGACACACAGTCCTTTCCCCAGCAGAACTCACATCTTAGTGGACAAAGGTGTTGGAGGATCTGGGGGTGTTACAGTCCCACTACAGTGGAGAGTCTACATGTACACATGTCTACACGTGTGGGCTCGTGAAGGTGTCTGTATATGAGTGTGCATGTATGATGTTGTTCCCCTCCATTTTCATTCGCTTTTCAGCTGAGAACCTTAGGCCAGGTAGACAAAAATAATCAATAATGGCTATTGGCTGCAGAAGGGACTGTCTGTCTTCTTCTTTCGTTCCTGTTCCTTTCTCCCTTCCTTCCTCCCCTTGCTCCACTTTGTCTCTCTCTCTCTCTTTTTCTTTCTTATGGTTTTTTTCTGCTGGGAGGTTGTGAAGATTAAATGAATGAATTACATGCAAACCCCTTAGAACAGTACCTACCACACAGTAAGTGTTTAATAAATGTTAATTATGATAATGATGATTATGATAATTATTCATCTAATGCATTTAATTATTCTTGCATTTTTAATAAGCAGCTTCTAAAGATTTTTATTTTAAAATGTCAGCTCCTAATACAATTTCGGGGCTCTCTAAATGTCTATCTCATTGGTCTCAACCTGGTAGAAAAATGTTCTGAAAATCCACATTGACAAAGATGCAGTAAAAGGCAATGAACACAACAAAGCATAATATACTTCCAGGACAGTCTTTCTCATATATTTTCTTCTTTCTCCCTGGAATTGCACTTTCTCTACATTTTTTTTCTCCTGTAATTCCTTGAGGGCCAGCTCAAATACTAGGCTATTATGAAGATAAAACTTTCTTTATTTTTGGCCTCTGTAGCATTTTAACATAACTGGACCATAGCTCTAACACTCTTGTAGTGATTTGTTTTTTTGCATGTGTTGCTTTTTTCACTAGTGTGTATGGGTGCATACACATGCACCCACACATTCACATGTATACATAGATATGTATTATCAAAATATTATCATTTCATATACTCAATGTCATGATTAATTAAATTAAGATATTTAATTTAACCTGATGCATGTTCATGGAATATGAATTAAGTAAAAGATAACTAGAAGGATAACAATATCACCAATAAAATCATACCAAGCTTTCAAAAATCATAAAAGCTGGCTATCTGTTCCTTTGCATTATTTGTATCACTATTTTCCTCTGGCCATGCAAATAATCTAAAATGACATTAATTGACTAGGAATAAATTATTATGTGCAGATATATAAAGAAAGTCTACAAAAAGTCCTTCTACAAGGAGTATTAAATAGATACGGTTCCTTCTTTCTAGGGTCTTATTACTTTAAAGTATAGTTATTGTAATGGTCACAGACTATTATGGCATAAAATATGTTATAAAACAGAGGATAAAACATATATTTTAAATATGTGTATTTATATTTTATTTGCATATGTACATACTTGAGAATTATACTTAATTGGAAGAAATCATGTGATTACAAAAATTGAGGTTTTTAGAAGGTACTGATAATATTCTATCTACAAAAATCTTAATTTCTCTTTGAAATTGTCTTGACACTATTCACTCCTCCCTATTCCCACTGATGCTGCTGATTCAAATGCTTGTTTTTCTTCAACACACTACCACAGACTTTTCTAGCTTGTTATCTCCATCACTGGCTTCTTTGTCCTCCAATTCATCCTTCACTCTGCTGAAAATGATATTATAAAATAGACATGAGGTCCAGCTATGATGGAGTAACTGGGACTTGCTTCCCGCTGTAAGCAACCTAAATTGGGCAAAATATTATAATAAAATGTGTTTTTGACATTAGACACTAGGCAGCATAGGACTTAAATCCCTGATAGAGGGGACACAAACAAGATAAGCATTAACATAATCCCAGATTTAACCTGGAGGCATTTTCCAGACAGTGGTTCAGTGAGGAGAACCAAAAGCAAAGCAGGAAGGTTTTTTTATTCTCATTCAATTGAAGAGATAACAGTCAAAGTTTGAGGAGGTCAAGGAAACTGTAAATTGTAGGGAAGAACAATAGAGAAGAAACCATAAGTAGAAATGTTGCAGAAATTTGCATGGAGTTTCTTATAGTCTGTTACTGTATAATAAACTGCACATGCTAAAGGAGAAAGTTTGTGAGGCTGGGCAAAGAACAGCCTAAAAAATGAAAGCAGAAAAATTACCAGAACCACACAGGACTGGGGAATATTTGAGTTCAAACCAGTCAGAATGGAGAATAATTTTGAATGCCTGATGCATTCAATAGAGCCCAAATCATACTTAAGTAGTAGGGTTAAGCTAGAGTGAAGGCTACTTTGAGCATGCCTCTATGAAAATAAAGAAACAAGGCTTTAAAAAGATTAAACTTATCCTCAGGAAAAATAACTCTCTACCATAAAAAGTAATCTAACACTCTTTGAAGGACGACTACAAAACTCAGTACTCAACAATGTAAAATTCATAATATCCAGCATCTGATAAAAATGTTAGAGATGAGAAAGAAAATATGATCTATAATGAGAAAAAAAATCAATAAAAATACTTCCAGAAATGACAGATATCATAGAATTAGCATGTGAGGAATGTAAAGTCACTATTATACATATCCTAAATATGCTCAAGGACTTAAAGAAAAACATGAACATAATGAAAAGAGAAATGAAATATGTAAAAAGAGCCAAATGAGACTTTTAGAGATAAAAAATTCATTATCTAAATGAAAAAGTCACATGATCACATGATAAGAAGACTAGGAACTGCAAAAAAGCAAAAACAAAAAAATTAGATCTGTTCATTTGAATCTATATAGCAGTAAAGCAATCTAAACTGAATCATAAGAAGAAAAAAGAAATAAAAATGAACAGATCTTTAGTGACCTGTGGGACAACCTTAAGCAGCATAATATATGTGTAAGTGGGGATACATAAAAATTTGAAATTATAATGACTGAAAATTTCCCAATTTGATAAAATCAATAAACCCATATATTCAAGAACCACATGAACCTGATGTAGTTTAAAGACAAAGACAAACACTAAGAACCATCATAATTAAGACTGCTGAAAAAGCAATGCTTTTTTTTTTTGCCTTAAAAATAGCTGACAAATTCCATATAAAGGAGACACAGAAGAATAATTATGAGTTTCCCATCAGAAGCTATGCTAGCCAGGTAATAATGAGATGATAAAATGAAATACTTAAAATCTATAATAATTAACCCAAAAGAAGACAAAAACATAAGAAAATGAGGGACACAGTACAATGGGCATATAGGAAATAATAACAAGATGGTAGATTTGAACTCAAGCTTATCAATAATTAACTAAAATGTTAATGATTTAAACACTCCGAATGAAAAGGTAGAGATAAGTAGATTGGATAAAAAAGCAGTATCCAACTATCTGTCATCTACAAGAAGCTCATTTTAATATAAAGATACATGTAAGTAAAATAAATGGATGGAAATTATATACCTTGCAAGTACTTCCTTTAAAAAAACTGCAAAGACTATATTATTAAAATAATTATCAAAGTTCTCCTTTATTCACTGGGCTTTTTTATCACAAATCAGTGCTGTTTTTGGCCAAAGGCTTTTTCTGTACCTAAATATGGCCAATTGATTTTCAAGAAAGATACCAGGTAATTTATAAAGATTAGAGTTTTCAACAAATGATGCTAGAACAACTGGATGTTCATATGAAAAATAAATATTTCATACCAAATAAAAATTCAAAATGAATTATAGATGTAAATGTAAAACTTAAATTTATAAAGTGTCTTTAGGAAAACATAGAAGAAATTATTGCAACCTTGTGACTGACAAAGATGTATTAAATAGGACACAACATTCACGAATTATAAAGAAAAAAATTGCTGTATTTTACATAATCAGGCTTGAAACTTATGTTTTTTAAAAGATACCATTATAATGAAAGAACACAGACTATCAGGAAATATTTGCAATACAAAGAAATTATATCAAGTATATATATAAAGAACTATTAAAAATTAATAATAAAGCAATCAACTCAAATTTTAAAAAATAGGCAAAAGATTGAATCATACTTTTACAAAAGAAGATATATGAATGACCAATAGTACATTAAAAGATTCTCAATATCATTAGTTATTAAGGAAATTTAAATTTAAACCAAAATGTAGTCTCATTAAATACCCATTATATATTTAAAATAAAAAAGCCTAATGGACAGCCAAGGAAACTATCCTGAGAGCAAACAGACAACCTACAGAATGGGAGAAAATATTCGCATGCTACACATCCGATAAGGGCTGATAACTAGAATCTATATAGAACTCAGGAAAATCAGAAAGAAAAATCAAACAACCCTATCAAAAAGTAGGTAAAGGACATGAGCAGAAACTTTTCAAAAGAAGATAGACTAATGGCCAAGAAACACGTGAAAAAATGCTCAACATCTCTAATCATCAGGGAAATGCAAATCAGAACCACAATGAGATATCACTTAACTCCAGTGAGAATGGCCTTTATCAAAAGATCCCAAAACAATAAATGTTGGTGCCGATGTGGAGAGATAGGAACACTCATAAACTGCTGGTGGCACTGCAAACTAGTACAGCCTCTGTGGAAAGTAATATGGAGATACCTCAAAGAACTGTAAGTAGAACTACCATTTGATCCAGCAATCCCATTACTGGTCATATACCCAAGGGAAAAAAAAACACATTCTATAAAAACGACATTTGCACTAGAATCTTAGCAGCACAATTCACAATTGCAAAGATGTGGAAACAACCCAAGTGCCCATCAATACATGAGTGAATTAATAAAATGTGGTATATGTATACCATGGAGTTCTACTCAACCACAAAAAACAATGGTGATCTAGCACCTCTTGTATTATCCTGGATAGAGCTGGAACCCATTCTACTAAGTGAAGTATCCCAAGAATGGAAAAACAAGTGTACTCATGATCAATATACTCACTATCAAATTGGTATTAACTGATCAACACTTAAGTTCACATATAGTAATAACATTCATCAGGGGTTGGGCAGATGGGAGGGAGGAGGAGGGATGGGTATATGTACATCTAATGGGTGTGGTGTGTGCCATCTGGGAGAGGGACATGCTTGAAGCACTGACTTGGGCAGGGCAAAGGCAATATATGTAATCCAAACATTTGTACCCCCATAATATGCTGAAATAAAAAAAATTTAAAAAAAACCATAATGGTAGGTAAGGCTATGGAACAATGGGAGTTTTCATACATTGCTAGTGGTAATGTAAAATGAATGAGCCAGCTGCCATTCATCTGGTTGGGCAGTATCTTATAAAGTTATATACACACTTATCACACAAACTAGAAATTCTACTTCTAGGTATTTACTCATGTTGAAAATATAGTCCAGAAAGAGACTTGTATATAAATATTCATAAGAGGTATATTCATAATAGCCCTATTTAGAATCTAGGCATAGGAAAAGAGTCCTTACATTTGACATAAAAATGACCTATAAAGTGAAAAGTTAATGTTATATTTCATCAAAATTAAAAATTTTCTATTCATGAAAGACTTTGTTAAGAGCAAAAAAGACAAGCTACAGAACTGGAGAAAATATTTGCAAGCCACAAATCTGATAAAGGACTAGTGCTGGAATATATAAAAAACTATAAAAATTAAACAGCTAAAAAAACAAATGATCTAATTAGAAAATAGACAAAAGACATAAATAGGAATTTCACTAAAGAGGATATATGAACAGCAAATAAATAGATGTAAAGATGCTTAGCATTACTAGCCATTAGGAGAATGAAAATTAAAACCACAATGAGATATCACTACCCACTCAGAAAGTCTAAAATTTAAAAAACAAAAAAATCGGAAGGGGCAAGATGGCTTATGAGAAAAACCGCCAGCCAGAGTGTCTCTACAAGAAAGATAGATTTTAGAAGTAAGTGAAAAAAAAATATAGGCAGACAAACAGATCGAATGAGGGTCACAAGGAAGAGTACCTGAAACTACAGGAGATTCCATGGGAAGAAGTTGCGGAGGAGAACTGGAAGGAGAAAAGCCCTGGAGAGACTTGGAGACCAGTGACAAGGGTAGGTAGAGCCGTTAAATTTCCCCTCCTTTGTTTCTTGGGTTGCTGGTGGGCTCCTGAGCAGTTGGAGAGACCTGCTAACACCAGCCCAGAGAGGCTTCCGACAGTGAGCAGTGAGCCACTTGCGGACAGGGCCCCAGACTCCCAGCTCCTGGGGCCCCTCCCTGCGCAGACCTGAGCCAATCGGCAGGTGCCATATTGCTTCATTCTCTCCTTCCCCTTCCCTGCCCGTGGGTGCCCAGAGAGATAATTTAGAGATAATTCATCACACAGAGGCATGTCCAAGGAATGGGACCTTTCCTTTTGGGGCCCTACAGCAGACTGAGGGGTACTGAGACTGTGAGGTCCCTACCTGCCAGCCCTCCCAGGTGCTGCTTGCCTGGTGACTCCAGGAGAGCCGGGCGAATCCTGAGGCAGAGGGACGTGGATCCAGCTTGGGAACCCCATGAGTGACTTGAGACCAGCACTCCTCTCCCTGGCAGGGTCAGGGATTGCTCTCCAGGGCCCAGGGGAAAGGCCTGCTGACAAGATTCCATACACCAAGGTCTCAATCGCATTGTCTGGGGGCACAGAAGGGATATTTGTGAACGAGCCTACTGAGGTGTGTGTGCCACGTGCTTGAGGGGCAACCCTCCTCCCATGGCAGGGCCGTGCTCCCAGCTCAGGCTGCAATCCTGGGCAGGGAAACTCCCGGCCGGCATCACAGCCAGGGGAGACCCACTGGTGTGAGGTCCTGCCTGCTGGGTGCGGCCTGGGAGAAACCACGGATAGGGGAGGGTGGAAAGGAGCGAGGCCTGCTCCAGACTGCAAGTCTTGGACAGCCCTACCCCCAAAGGCAGACTTTTCCTCCGAGTGAGTCCATTTCAGCCCCTCCCTGGCAGCTTTGCCCAGAAGTAGAGAACAGACCTTTGACCCCTGGTAACAGGCATTTGTGGAGCTCAAGGGCAGGCTTACCCAACCCAGCCTCACCCAGCCTCACCCCCCCACCTTCCCCCACTGAACTGGATAATAAAGACACACCTGGAAGTCCCAGGGCCCCACCCACCACCTGAGGCACTAGAGTGCCTCTCTAGAGGAACAAGAGCTGGTCACAGGTCCCAAAAACAACACTGCAGCTTGTCCCTCCCAGCAACCACCACATACTGACAGGGAGGTCAATTTGCACACCCTTTCACTGCAGCCACTGACTCATCATACAGGGTGTGGTTGACTCTCACCCACAAACACCACCTACTGTCTCAGAGACTAAACTGGGCATGTCATCATCCAAACTCCAGGAAATACTCAAAACAGTGTTATACACAGATCAGCACAATAAACACTCACCCATGTAAAATCATCCAAAAGCTAAAGGTCGAAGGCCAGATACCACAATGGCTCAATAGAGAAAACAAAGCAACAAAGTTTAACTTAATAGGATGAACAGAAATCTGCCCCACATCAGTTCTCTCAATAAATGTGTATGGCTTGAACAGCCCACTAAGGAGACATCCAGCTGACCGAATGGATAAATTTACACAAGCCAAGTATTTGCTGTCTTCAGGAAACACATCTAACCCACAAGGATGCATTCAGACTCAAGGTGAAGGAATGAAAAACAATATTTCTTTTTTTTTCTCTCAAATTATATGAATTTTATTAAAAGGAAGAGAGTTATTCAGTAGCACTGAAGCAAAATTGTATAGTAAATTTTCAGCAAGATATTCTGGCTATTATGAAAATTTTAAAAAACTTTGGAATTACTTCGGAAAGTAAAATTGCAGTTAATTTATTTATGCCTGAACACTTAAAAACTGTAGAGAGATATATATACACACACATACACATAAACAAAATAGAGCAGTTTTCAAACTGCTATAAAGAGGAATGTCTTGATTACCCCACAATCCTCTTCCATTCCTTCCCTCATCAGATTATTACCAGTGAAGGCCCAAGAAGTCACCAACTACTTAGGGCTCTTAGAGTCACACATATTATATTCTGTTAACTTGGTGCTGGTGCTATTTTTCACAGTAAGAAAAATGGCAATATCCTCAGAGGTTTCACAGAGGCAGCAGAGTATTTTGCATATGTATGTCTGTGGATTAACTGCTGCTGTATATTACCTGCTCTCTTCCATTATTGCCACTCACAGTACACAAAAAATGTGAAAAATCCTACCACAAATCAGATTGTGTCTCTTTGTGTATTATTTGGTAGATGGTAAAGCCTGATCATGAAGACGTCATTTTTTACGAGTAGGCTAAAGAACCTAAATCCTGAAAAATAAGTTAGCCACACCAAGGCTCTCCTGAGCCATGGATAGAAGGCCAGTCTGAATACTCCTTGAAGATAGCAGTCTGTTAGTAAAATGAACATGGAAACTCAAGTTGAGTCACTTGGCCTCTCTAGCAACAAGGAAGGAATTTAGTCCAGTATGCTCTGTTTATGTCAACATTCATTTAATATTGTTGTGGTATATTCTCTCTGATGAGGGGGGCAGAAGAACGATGAATATTACTTCTTATGAAAAGCTTCAAGCCTTGTAAACCCTCTTAAAATAAATAGTCAAAATACCAGTTCCATTACTTTCCCCAAATAGAGCTCACGTTTAAAGTCCTTTCTTCTGGGCTTTCCTGTAGCAAAAAAGAAATAGCATAACTCAATAGAGAAGGGTGATGAACCAAATTTAAACTGCTTTTATATTCTGCTACTCCAGCTTTTTCTAGGATTTGGGGGTCAATATATATTCCTTTCTCAAAGGGTTTGGATGTCCATAGGCAACCAACCATGGCTATCAAATAGTGATTAAACTCTTCATAGGTCTTGTTGCTGAAACTGGACTGTGGTTTTGCCTTTTGTTGCAACTCATTTTTCTTTGCAGCAGACAGATTTTTATGGCACCTGTGCATAATATAACAGAGCTGGTTCAAGACAGTGGTACCCAGACTGAGGAGTGCAGGATAGAAGATGCCAGGAGGAAACATCACCACTAATGGAAGGTCATAATTTATATATATGTCACATACCTTCTCATAGAAATCCAAAATAAAGTGCAGCAAGAAAATACTGTTGCCCTCCAAGCGCATTGCAATAGTGGACAGCCACCCTACATAGTAGATCAGTTTAGACAGAGAATTCATGGATCCACCCAAAGTTGTCTCTAGAGGACTGTTCATCATAGGTCTATGGATACCCATGGAAAGCCACAGCAGCCAATTCTGCAGTAGCTCTTTCAGACTGTGAAGAACACTGCACTTGAAATAAATGGTTGATGTAAAGAAGAGCTGTGTGAGATGGTCCAAAAGAAGTGGTTTCACCTCAGAGAAGCTACTAAAAGGAATCCAGCTCACAAGCTGAAGGAACTGTGACCGACAACAGAAGCCATCCCAGAGAGGAATGCTCTTATACAGGAATGCTTCACAGGAATAAAACCCCTCTTGTAAAAAGCACTCTGCCTTGATGATAGTATCCAGAAAATCGGCAAATTCTTGTCCATGATCATAATTATTCACCTTGTTCCAAATACATTCTTCTTGTAATGTTTGACTCAACCAGTAATAAAGCCTCAGTAAAATCGACTCATCTCTGACACAATTAATATAGTGAAGCAGCAAAGAGTTATTTAGCACTGAGCCCATCTGAGAAGGCACCTCTAAGCGATGAATGTTCTGTAAGAGTTGAGGGAAGCTTTGAAGTTGTTCTAGTGGAAATGATCCAGTGTTACTCAGACAGTCAGAAAGACTAATCTCTTTTTTTCCACGTTGTTTAGTGTAGCTATTGGAATTGAGCACTGGTATAAGTGAGTGAGAACTGCATTTTCTTTTTAGAGGACGAACATTAGGTGGGCCTAACATCAGCTTTAGAGGTTCTGGAGAAGGTCTCTGGTTTCTTTGCCTCACAGCAATCAGAGCCATCTTCCAAAGATTCTCTGAATTCTTAAAATAGATCTTCTTCCTTACAGGCAAAGATACTGAAATCAGAGCAGGAGCAAAGAATTTATATAGCGACAACAAAGCTTGGAGATGAGGCTGCATTCCCATTTTGGCTTGAAGATCAAGTAGTTTTCTCACACGAAATGGTTTGACATTCTCTTTTTTGGTAAGTAAATATAAAAAATGGCAGACATAAGGGCACAGTGCATCATCTTGCAATGAAGTAAAAAAGAAGCCATAGAGCAAGTTAATTTGCTCCTTATGATCAATAAAGTCAAACATTGCAACCAGCCAACGATAAAAAAGTACCTTGATGCTACCAGAACACTTGCCAACACAAAGCCTGGAGACTCCCTTAACCACAGAATCTTCTGATATTAGAGTTGCTGGAATCATGCACTTCAATAGCCGTGTGTTTATAGCATTTCCATATTTGCCACTGAGTGCCACATTTAATAGAATGTCAATTTCTTCTGAAGCTAACCCATTCTTCCAAGCCACATCTTCCACAGTTTTCAAGTGCTTTTCCAAGGTTTTACCTTTATTTTGTGAAGTTTTAATGGGACCTTTCTCAAAGTATCCCACTGCTATTTGCAAAGTGTCTTCAGCTTGATCATCAGCATGTTCACAATCTTCCATTGGACTCTTTTGTCTATGTTTTGAGACGCTCTTTGAGTCACTTCGATCCTGTTTTACTTTCCAGGCTGAGAGCTTGGTTTGATGACTATTACTACCTTGTGAAGTATTGTTTTGTGCCTGGGAGTTCTTAACTCTTTTTTGAGGCAACATTACTGTATATGTTCT
>CAUYPO010043659.1:0-10360 GCA_963574435.1 Cheirogaleus major
CTTCGACTGAGGGAGGCAGCACAGACTGCAAGACCCAGCCTTACTAACTGTAGAAGAGCAAGAAAACACATGCCCTCCTAGCCGCTGGAATTAAGCCCATACTCATGTAAGGAGGGGGCCAGACTGTCTGTTTCCTGAGCAATGTTTTCCAAGACCACTAAAACAAGATGCTGACGCCAGCTGATACGGAACCTACCACACAAAACCCAGACCTACCCAGATCTAACCCCTGCAAGCCAAGAGGGACCCCACACTGACCTCACCCGGACTTTTCCCTCATTATTATCTCAGTTTAATGCTAAAAATCACACGGGGCCGGGGGAGATTTAACATGCTGACGAGACATGCAATGCAGCGCATGAAGCATGTAATAGAATTACGCAGGCGCAAGACAATCTCCACCTCTGCGCGCTTACGCGGCACCCTCTTCCCGCCTAAGCCTTTTTAAAACTCTCCCCGAACTCCCCCGGGGAGTCAGCCTGAGGGCTTTTCCTCTGTGCTGCCTCCCTTACGTTTGAACTTGAGACCAGTGAAGCCTTACCTGTGACTCCTGCGTGGGCTCTGGCTAATTCCTATTGCACAGAGACCCAGGGCCCGCGCTGGGGGCCCCTGCAGGTCTGGCGACCCCCTCCCTGAGCATCCGCCTCCTCCCTGTCTGTAGCCTCTGCCTCTATCTGTGGTTGGTCTTGGATGGCAGTTTCCTGTCTGTCCCCCACGCCCACCCTCCGCCCTTCCTTCAGTGGCAACGGATTTTTGCAACGTCCTGAGGGGGGGGAGTTTTCTGCCCCTTCCCTGGGTGGGATGAGTTTGGTTCTTTCTTCTCCCCTAGGTGGTCAGATGGGTTTTGGTTCTTTCTTCTCCACCACCAGCAGCAGCTTAAGCCTTTTGCTTGTAAAAGAGTCCCGGGGGCATGTGGGGCTCGTACCTGCCCGGCAGGATCACCTCCTGCACACCTGCACCACCCACCAGGGCTTGCTCTGGTCTCCTGCCCTGTTCTAATCCTTCTCGGAGGACCGTGCCGTGCCGCAGGGCCTACAATTGCCTGCCAGCTCCCCGTAAGTCAGGGACCCCAGCTCTTCCCAACTGCCATTCAAATTGGCCTTTAAGAATTTCACTGAATCTTTCTTGTCCATCCATATGGTGGCCACCTCTTTCTTCTGAAGCCCGAGACTAGATTCTCTGCTTGACAACAATTTAGTCAAGCTCTTCACCTTGTCTTAGGCCCATCTGTGCACGTCCTCGTGAACTCCGGCGTTAGCAACGAACCCTGTAGTCCGTTTAGCCAGAATTCCCTGCCTTGGTACCTGATCACCATCTACATCCAGTCAAACTTCTCACCCCCCATCCCCCCAGGTGATGTTAGGTCACCCGGCCTGCCTGCAGCAAAAATCTGTTAGGACAGGTGAGCCAGAATCCCCCAAACCCTCGACGTTTCCTCTTAGTAATTTTCCATCCACTGACCCCGCCCTGCCCCTGGGCTGTACGTTCCCGCTTGCCCCAGCTGCTTTCGGAGCAGAGCCCACCCACTCCCCCTCACTGCATAATCCCACGCAGTGGTCCCTGCACCTCCCTGAGGGTCCCCGATGAAGTCTGCCTCACCGCGCTTTAATAAATATCACTGGATAATTTTTTCCCTAACACCTGTCCAAATAAAACAGCTCATGCCTTGCTCTCCTTGAAGGGGCCGCGTTCCATTTGGGAGTTGAGCTCACTTTGCTCCCTTGTGACTCCTCTCTCGGATGGTTCTGAGCATTCTCCAACGTTTTTCATGGACAGTGTGGGAACAATGTTCTCTGCAGCTTTCTACACTCTAAGAGGAAATGACAGCCTCTGTTGTGCATTTTATTGCAGCCAGAGCCTTAACCGATTGGCCCTGTGAGCTCGTTTTCAGTGGGAATTTCCTCTGCAGGAGTCCTAGGTAATGACAGCAGCCCCCTGGGACACATATATAATAAGATAAGGCCGCAGCAGGAAACAGATGGCACAGAAAACTGGGTCACTGAGGAAAGTTTAATGATGAGACTGTTCACACAGCTGTGGAAAGGGGTGGGAGGACCTGGCATTTCAGGGCTAGGGACAGCAGGTCCGAAAGGACAAGGGAAGAAACACTGGGGTCCGGAGTGGGTGGCTGCGTGGAGAGGACTGTCTGGCCGGAGCTGTGGCCCTTCGTAAAAGATTGCAGCCCACGTGGCTAGACACAAAGCAAGCAAGGATGTAGAAGAACTCAACACACTACCAACCTGCATGCCCCACTCTGAGTTCATAGAACACCGAGTCCCACACCAGCACAAAGCACATTCATTCCGAATGTCTGTGGAATATACTCCAAGACAGGTCGCACCATGAATCATAAAACAAACCCCAACAGATTTAAAGGGATTGACATCATACAGAGTGTGTTCTTTGACCGCAGTGGACTCAAACTAGCTGTTACTAACAAAAAGATAACAGGGAAATCTCCGAACGGTTAGCACTACACAACACGTCTTTAAATGGTCTGTGGCTCAAAGAGGAAGTCTCAAGGGAAATAAAAAAAAAGACTTTGAACTGAGTCAAAATGAAAATGCAACACATCAGATTTAGCAGTGGGGCACAGCTAAAGCAGAGTCGAGAGGAAAATTTATAGCATTAAGATGTTTACATTAGAAGAGAGGAAAAACTCTCAGATTAATAATCTAGGCTTCAACCTTAATAAAAATGAGCAAAATAAACCCAAAACAAGCTGCAGGAAAGAAATAATAAAGAGAAGGAATCAATGCAATTAAAAACAGAAAAACAATACATAAAATCAATCAAACAAAGAGCCGCTGCTTTGAATGGAACGATAAACCTCCAGCAAGTCTGACAAAGAGACAGAGAGACGATGCAAATGGCCAACATCGGGAATGAAAGAGGGGCGTCACTACAGACCCTGCGGACGTCGAAAGGATAATAAAGGGACACTACAAACACCTCCACACACAAATTTGACAACTTAAGATGAAATGGACCAATTCTTTGTAAAGCACACACTAGCAGACTCACCCACTGAGAAATAGACCATCTGAACAGCTCTGTATCTATTAAGGAAATAGCATTAGCAATTACAGCGCTCACCCCAAGAAGAAATTCTCGGGCTCAGATGATTTCACTGGGGAATCCTTACAGGCATTTAAAGAAGAATTGACACCAGTTCTACACAATCTCTTGCAGGAAATAGAAAAGGAGGGAGCACTTCTTAATTGATTGTATGAAGTTAGTATTACCCTGATACTAAAACCAGAGAAAGATAGTACAAAAAGGAGTTTATTCCAGCAATGCAAGGTTGGTTCAATAGTCAAAAAACATTCAATGTCATTGATTCAGAAAAAGGGCTCTGGCTTTTCTGACCCGTCCTGGGGCAGAGGGATTCTGGTTTCTGCGGCTAGCCTTGGGAGGGTGGGACGGGAGAAGGTGGGAGAAAACGTTTGCTCCGAGGCCTTCACGTTGGGGTGCTGTTTTCTGAGCCCCGTTATAAGCCACCGTGAAATCCTTTGTTAACATTTTTCTTCAACAGAACTAGGATCAGACTATGTGAACCGTTTTGTATCCACTTTGTGCAATCTAACATCATTTAATGAACGTTTTTCAATACAACCGAACATCGCTGAAACACAGGCCTGCCCTGTGCGCAGCGTGAGTGTCCGCGGGGGTGCCCTGTGTATCTGAGGCTCCCCCTGCTCACGATGCTCCGTTACCCACCTTCCTGGCCTGCCCGAGAGCCTCCACTCTCCTTTAAGCCTCTCAGAAACTGAGTGACCCTGCACTCCCACCGTGTGTGTGTTGGGGGGCAAGTGTGACAATTTCAGTTAGCACTGAGGGGTCAAGATAAAACCTGGTGCTCATCTCTAAGAATCCTTTGATTGCAGCCTCTGCTGCAAGGCTAATGGGTAGGAATCCCGTCCCTCTGATGTCTTGTTGCAATAAATATGCATAGAGCTGGCCGGACAAAGTGCCACCAGATGCAAGATAATCACCAGCCTGCTCTCCAGGCCTGGCAGGTGCTGACGCCTTCCCTGCTCCCACCTGTGGGACCCACAGAGCCCTGGGCACTGGGGAGAGCTGACCTGGAGTCACCGCAGGTCTCGGTGACCTCTCCAAGGAGCACACGGAAGGGTTCAAGAGTCTTAGAGGTTGAAATCCTTCTGTGGGAGTTCTAGGGTAACAGCATCAGAAAGTCAGGTTAACTTTTCAGCCTCTCCTCCCAGGGTCTGTGGTCTGTCCTGACACCTGTGTCGGTAACTCTGGGAAGTGTTAGAAAAAGTGTGTGTTGGGGGTGTGGGGTGGGGGCCTCGGCTTGGCAGGAGAGGAGGCAGGAACAGGGGGCAGACAGCTAAAGACAGGCCTTCAGCTGAGCTTTCCAGCCCCAGCTCTCTCACCCCCTGGCAGGTTGCAAACATGGCCATAAACTCTGGCCGCGCCTCCCGTCCCAGAGTGGAGTCTGTCCCACCCCTTAGATGTGGGCTTGGCCATGTGACTGGCTCTGGCCCCTGGGACGTAAGAAAATGTGTATGTCAAGGCAGGAAAAGTGCTTGAGAATTGGCTGCTGGGAACCACTTGTCACCGGGAGAATGAACCACGGTTGCCTGCCCCACGGTGACAGACCACGTGTGGTTGGATCTCCAGCTGCCATCGAACCAACTGCCAGACGCGTGGGTGAGGCCGTGGTGGTCCAGCCAGCTGCAGCCGCGCTGGGCCAGACCGAAGCTCTGCCCAGTCGGCCCACAGAGCTATGGGAAATAAAAACACTGTGCTCAAGCCACTGGGCTCGGGGCAAGTGCTAACTCTCCATGCACATCTGGGGAGTCTGCGGCAAACTCTCCGGTTGGTTTGTCCGAGCAGAGGATGCCGTGGTCATAATTTGTTTTCCTGGGTTCTTACTTCCCTGTCACCTCTTCCTTCTTCCCCATTCCACCAGCTCCCCCCTTTTGTGTCACCCTGCACCCAGTGCTCAGAGCCCCTGAGATACCCTCGTCCTCCCGGAGAGACCTTCTGGCTGTCCCGGATCTGCGCGTACCGAGTCTGCCGCTCTCTGCTTGTCGCAGGTACCCGCCTTCTGCCTGCCTCGGGCCCTGGCTTGCGTGGGGAAGCCCGGATGAAAGAAAACAGCCCACACCAGCAGAGCCCCCCTCTGCCGGGGAAGGAGGAACGGGGCCTTCACCCGGAGAGGCCCCCGAGGGAGCCCGAGGGTGGTGGCCAGACACGGCACACAGAGCTCGCCCGACATTATTCTGTTTTATCAAAACCCCACAACAGCCCGAAGAGGTGGACGCTGACAGGCAGGAAAGCTGAGACCACGGGGTGCGGTGAGTTGAATCCTGTGCCCCCAAAACGGTGTGTCCAGGTGCCGGCCACCAGCTCTGGTGACTGTAACCTTATTTGGAAACAGGATCCTTGCCGTTGTGATTAAGTAAAGATGAGGCTGTGCTGGAGCAGGCTGGGTCCTAACCCCATGACTAATGTCCTCATAGGAAAACAGGAATTTAGACACAGACACGCGGAGGAGAAGGCCACATGGAGACAGAGGCAGGGACGGGCATGATGCGGCCACAAGCCAAGGAACCCCAGAGATTGCTGGGTCCCCCCTAGAAGCTGCAGGTGGGGGGAGCAGGGGAGCATCCTGCCCTGCCCCCTCTGGGGGAGCACAGCTGCGCTGACACCGCGACCTCTGACCTCTGACTCCTGCCGCAGGACCGTGAGAGAATACGTCTGTTGTCTAAGCGCCAAGCTTGCGGCAGTTTCTTACAGTGGCCCCTGGAAATGGACACAGGAGGTGAGCAGTCCCCGGACCCGAGAGCAGAGAGGGCGGCACGGTTCAGACCGGTCCTGCCGGCTCCTTGCAGAGCGCCGGCTCCCACGGGCCTGTCTGGGGGACCATTCCGTGCGGTTCTTGCCCAGCCGGCGGGCCGTGGTCAGCACAAGGCACGCCGCATGCCCGTGCAGCTGTGGCCTGCAGAGAGCCGTGGCGTGGAGTCAGCGGGCTGGCTGCGTCCTAGACAATGGGGACCTGTGTGTCCCGGGCGGGGACGACCTCGGCACTGGCGGGACACATGTCAGCTATTAACAGGGCTCTCTGGTCGTCACCCAGCCGCCCAGGGAGAATGGCAGATGGGTCAGCGTCCACGGTTGCTTCATGTTTCCTTCTGTTACATGCTAATCGGCATGCCTCGTGCATTTTGGATTTTTGGATAAAATTGCTTTTAATAAAACCAACAGGAAATTAGTCCAGAATTCTCATTGCTACCGTTATCATCAACTGTTGCCTGGGTCTTCGCGCCCGGTCCGCCGCCCTGGGAGGAACCAGCTGGCCACCCCTGCCGCCTCCCTGCCTCACCTGTCCCTTTGTCCCTTAATGGGGCCCATATGTTCCTTGTTTTTACTCTGTCCTCTGCCAGGGCTGAAAACCATGCCAAGGAATCAGGCTTGGCATCTGTGCATCTTTTTTTTTTTTGAGACAGTCTCACTCTGTTGCCCGGGCTAGAGTGCCGTGGCTTCAACCAAGCTCACAGCAACCTCAAACTCCTGGGCTCAAGCGATCCTCCTGCCTCAGCCTCCCGAAGAGCTGGGACTATAGGAATGCGCCACCATGCCTGGCTAATTTTTTCTATATATATTTTTTTAGTTTGCCAATTAATTCCTTTGTATTTTTTTAGTAGATGGGGTCTCGCTCTTGCTCAGGCTGGTTTCGAACTCCTGACCTTGAGGGATCTACCTGCCTCGGACTCCCAGAGTGCTAGGATTACAGGCATGAGCCACCATGCCCAGCAGAATTTGTTTTAAATATCTACACATTGAGCATTTTTTTTTCTTCTAGAGCAATTAAAATCAAAAGGCAGAGTCCTAATGAGAGATTTTAATCAAATTGCCTGATCTACGTCTTATCACCTTATTCTTCTACCTTGAATTTGAACAGTTTGGGTTTGAACACTAGGAAAAAGAAGTTTTTGTACTGAGGGATGTGGGGAGATTAAAAAAAGTCTGACTGGGTTTTAGGAAAGTTCATTCATTTTGGTATTGTGTTATTAAGGAAATTTTCTATTTGCTTATAAATTTATCTGACAAAATATTATTAATAGTTTGTATCACTGTGGGGTTTTTTTTGTTTTTTTTTGCCTTTAAGAATCAATTCTGTAAGTTTTGCCCTATGTCTTTTAAAAGGCGATTGAGTTAGAATCTTAAATACAATAAAATTTAGTCACGGTAAAGATACCCAAAGAGGGAAGAATATTTGGTTTATGTTACAACAGGTAACATGGAGGCAAAAGTTACTCTCTTGATTCTTTTCCTTCTTGGAAACCATGTGCTTCTTTCTGGAGGCTGGCCAGAGGCCGATGGTGGTGGGTATAGAAAGTGAAGACAGTTAAGAATGTTGGTGATGACCTGGTTGCTGAGGAGGGGTCCTGTGAGCTTTTTCATCATCTGCCCAAAGGTACAAAGCTCTGAAACTAGGGCCCTAGCTCTAAGTGGAGAAGTGCTGCCAATCATTGCTCTCCTGGAGCTTGGGGAGGGAGCACAGGTGTGGGGTGCACAGTGGGCCTCTAGACTTGACCCAGTGGAGACTACATAGGGAGGCAGCAGGTCTACAGGGGAGGAGGGCTGGTGTCCAGGTGAGTGAGGGCCTACACCTGCATGCTGTTGTTAATGGAATGAGAGTGCAGATACAAGGGGAGAGGGCCCAGGCTAGAGATTTGGGGAAACTCACAGTATAGGTGTTGGTTTCCCTGCATGTACTCTGCCTACCTGTAAAAAGCATTTGGATATCCAGCAGGCAGTCTTCTAGTTCCCCCTCCATTGGTTTGTCTCAACTGGCAAATCTTCATTCTGTCTCGGGTAGTCTGGTAATTTATTACCTATCGCAGTGCCTGTTGAGCTAATGTAGAAATGTCTTGATGACTGAGTTAATTTCTCTTTTTACTTAATTTTAATTTATAATAAGTTCCTCCCTTCATTATTCTCATCCGCTAGTACTACTTCTCAAAGGCGAGCTCCTCAGTTTTTTAGTTATTTCCTCTAGAATTCTTCTCATTATTTCCTTATAGTTGGCGTGTTTGCTAATTTTCAATGGCAGGCACTGGCTGCTGACTCCCTAGCCTGGGAACTAAGGACATGGCAGGCCGACGTGCCATCGCCCCCTTTCCGGCCCTCCCCACACTGGCCAGGATGATCATCCTATAATTTGAGGCTAAGAAGTATTTGATGTTTATCATGATTATGTAACTATAGTTTGCTACTAAAGCAGGGAGTATAATATGATTACATCTTCTTTCTTACACCTCCTTGTGTTTTTCCTGGGGCCAGCCCTTGTTTCAATTCTGTGTTTTCGTAGTTTGCTCTGTGCCTGTTAGCACTTTCTTCTCAACCCTCTGACATAAACCTAAACCCCTCTGACACACTTTTCCAGGGTCAACTGTACCCACTGACCTCGGTTCCATTTTTCTTTCTTTTTGTGTGGAACCCTGTGTCTTCTTGTTCTTGTCTGACAGGGGCTCTTTCGTCTGTTATACACACGTTAGTACCTGAAGAATGTTTTGAAGGAATTTTCTGCAAATTGTTTACCATGCTCTTTGTTGTACCTTGCAGGGCATTAATATACCTCCTGACAACATTCATCTCCATGTTACCTATTATAAATCAGTTGAAGTTGTTGGAAACATTTCCTCCAAACTTTTTATTTCTGTGGTTATTTATTTATTTATTTATTTGTAGCTTGGAACTTTCGCGATTTCTTCTATCAGGGCGTATTTTGATTCATGCTAAATAAAAGATTATTTTTAACTCTACAGTAGCAGAGTTAAAAATCTACATCTTAAACCAGGGTCAATATCACCTTTGTGTTTGATGTGACAGTAACATTGTATTATCTGAGTGATGGGACATTAATTTCCTGGCATGGAGAGCCCATGGCACATCACTCAGCCCGCTGGCCTTTCCCACGATTCCTTGATTCCTCAAGTGGGTGCCATGCATTGTGAGGCAGAATTCCCAGGGAGGCTGTCCTCGCTCAGGTAAGCATGAGAAAAGCTAGACAAATAAAGTTTGGCAAGCAAGGATAAATATCATGGGCTTCTTCAGAGCCTTCGTGCTGGCAGGTGCATGGTTGTCCGAGAGGCCTGTCTTGGGCCAGCCTTGGGCCAGCGGTCCCACGCTTCCCTGGCTGTGGACAGCATTTGTTCCTAGAGCGACTCTCAGACCGGAGCACCCGCGGCCTCCTGGGGACCTCTTGCTGCTCCTTTACAAGGTCCTGAGGCTTTGCTTGGTAGAGGCAGAATGTTATGGTTGTTTTCATCTTAAATGCTAAGAATATTTGCATTATTTGATGGATAGAATGCCTCAAAGTCATATTTATTGAATATTTTTATAGATAGTTATTGAGAGCAGGGTCTAAGGTCCCACTGGGCTCAACTTCCCGCTCTATGGGTTTTAAGCTGCTCTTGAAGCTTTCATAAATGGAGGATCGCAGAGGGCATTGTTATGATGCGTGGCACCGCCCATGCCTGCAGTGCCCGGTGCCTGGTGTGTGGTTAAAACTGACACAACTGTCATAGCCTCCCCCAGGTGGGGTGACAGGGAATCTGCCTCTGCAGGCTGGGATGGAGCTTCATAAGGGCACTCCCAGGTAGGTTTCAGATAAGCAACTGTAATTTACAAAGTTGGTTTCTCTGACCTCCAAGATGGAAGAACTTTCTAACATTTTCTCTTTGAAAAGTTTTTAATTGCATAACTGATGCATGAATACATATCCTTTAGTAAAGGATTTGGATGCAACAAGCAACAGAAAGGCCTTCTGGACCTCCACCCTCCTCCAGCCCCACCCCAGCCCCACTGTCCCCGCTGTGGGAGAGTCCTGTGCGTTGATGTGCTTACGTATGGGTGTGTTTCTTCACCCAAAGTGGAATGTTGGGTGGGGGGTGTGTCTTCCTCATACCTTCATCATTCTGCAACTTTCTGTTTTTAATTACCAAAATGTTGGGGTGGAGGGAGCTCTCTGTATCAGTGATTACTGTATTTTATTATGATAATTAATTGATAGGTATTTAGGTTTTGTTCTAGTTTTTGATACTATAAGCAATGCTGCAATGAATACACTTTTTTTTCTTTTTATTTCAGCATATTATGGGGGTAGAAATATTAAGGTTATGTATATTGCCCATGCCCCCCTCTCCCCTCGAGTCTGAGCTTCAAGCGTGACCATACCCCATATGTTGCACATCTCACTCATTATGTTTGTATATACCCATCCCCTCCTCCCCCCTCCCACCCGCCCAACACCCGATAAATGTTATTCCTATATGTCCACTTAGGTGTTGATCCGTTAATACCAATTTGCTGGTGAGTACATGTG
>CAUYPO010043663.1:0-13483 GCA_963574435.1 Cheirogaleus major
AACCCACGCATTTCGTCGCCCGAGCAGTAAAGAAGACCAGCAGCCCTTCTCATCTGCCCCATTGTGACAGCTACTATCCCAAAGGTGACCAGAAAGGTGCGGGCAGCCCCACCAACAAGGTTGGCTCCCCCTGTCAGGTCCTGGCCATCATGTGCGTGCTGCAAGCTGAGGCTTTTGAGGGGAAAGTCTCCTCAGTGAAGAGTGGGACGCTCCGCTTTAGGTACTGTGTGTCCTCAGGGGGAAGAAGGAGAGCTGTGGCTGCCATTTTACTATGATGATGTTCCAGAAGAAGATGACTTAACTATATTTGAATAAATGTAGATTGTTGTACCATACTTAAAAAAAAATAACACATCCCCTGAAAATAAGCCCTAGAGTGTCTTCTTGAGGAAAACTAAATATAAGACACTGTCTTATTTTCAGGGAAACACAGTATAAGGAACTATTTAGGAGACCCTAAATAGACTTGACTTCAGTTGTTCCCCATTAGCTCTTCCCTCTGTCTCTAGGCTTACCTCTTGCCATTCTTTGCCTAACCTGACCAGCTCTCACGCTTATCTTCTCTGGGCCAGATCTCTACTCCTATCTACACCAATCTTCAGACATGGAAGAAGGCCCAAGGCAGTACTCAGAATCTCATTCCCAGATATCATCCTTGTGTTTTAACAGAAACTCTTCCTTTTTATTATAACCTGAAAGGGACTTCAACTGAAGGAAGTGGGAAAGAAAACTAACATCCATTAAAATACCTTCTGTGTGCCCCACATATATATCATATTCACTCCTTACATCTCTTTCTTGTAATATATACTATTTCCGCTAACTTTTTTTAAAATTGAAAAAACTGATATTCAAAGAAATTAAATAAATGGCTGAGATTAAGAGGTAGTATCAGCAGAGCTGGGATTCAAATTCCCAGTCCATCAGGCTTGATAATCTGTCCTCTTTCCACCAGACTACAAAGCCCACTGTGTTCCACAAAGTCCCAGGGCTCTGGAGTGTTATTTCAGGAACCTCAGACAGGGTGGTAGTTAAACTCTAGCTCTGTCTTTATTTAGAGGCTATCCAGAACATGTCCAGTGGTATTTGTTACATAATTATTACTAATATTTGATTTTAGGCAAAAAGGTCCCACTGATTTAAAAATATTTGTATAGTACTTGGTAAAGAAACAAATGACACCTTATCACCTTTTTCTATGCATAGACACTTATTTTCTTAGACATTCAGGTGATAGTCTCGATTGAATAATCAACTCTCACCATTCACACATGCTCAGGTACAGAAGAGATAATGGAGCCATGGTAGATGCTCAACAAAAGTTACTCTGTGCCATTCCTTCTAGCTCTAATTTGAGCTATATCAAAGGTGACCACATGGGTGGTACATTGGAATCTCAAGACTCTCATGGTTTATAAAAACTCTGCAGCTGCTACAGGTATACAATTTTAATTTCATGGTAAGCACATTCATGGCTACATGTAGTTTTATAACCATCTTTCCTTTATTCTCTTGTATCCGTATCTACTCACTTCTTTTCTTTGAGCCAGTGGCTCATATATATATGAATATAAAGATTATAAAGATCTTCATTGTGGGACAATGGATGTGCCACACGCTCACTACATGTATGAGATAGATAATCAGAAATTCTCCTGGCCAGCACTTTTTGAAGTAGAACATTTGGCAACTTTGCAGTCAGAGGAGGGATGAAAACATCTGAAGTCAGCTACAGGGCTTAGAAGCATCCAGCGGCAGAAAGGTCAATATGTGTTCAACAGGTACGGAGGAAGACAGAAGAAACAGCAGCAGGAGAAACAGATAAGGAGCAAAAAGTAATGAATAGCCTCAGACCTGGGAAATGGCCTCTGGGTGTTTGTTGGGCTGGAACTCTGCAGCGCTGAGTTTGAGTACTCCTGACCCTTTTATAATTGTGTTGTTCATCAAAGAAGCTACATTGGAAATAGAGAACTAGATTGAGTGACTCACCTGCCAACTTGACTGAAAGGTACTTACACTTCATCCAGGAATGGCAGAGGGACAGAGATGAAGGCCTCCTGTGCCCCACATGGGACTGCTTCACAAAGCTGGAAGGTGCCCAGTAGTCACCATTTGATTCATGCAACCACTACAGAGACAGTGTACCACTGAAGGGACATCCCAGGATTCTTAACTGAGGCTTTTTCTGCCAGGACCAGTGCATCTACAGGGCCATAACAGGATATTCAACTGTATGTAGACCTCCTCGGCATAGCAAGTGATGCGTAATAGGTATTCACAAAAAATTGGTAACTTTCTTCTCTGAACTGAATTCATTTTGGACATAGTAAATTTGAGATGCCTCGGAGACTGGTACATGGAGATGTCAATATTCAGTGGGACACTACTGAAAGACATGGCTCAAGTTCGAAAAAGAGAAGAGGTTTTTGCAAGTGGAAAGGGGTGGAAGTGGAAGAGTCCAATGCTGACTGTGCACTTAGGGGCCAGCTGAGCATCATCATGCAGGCCCTTAACCTTATCTCTTAAATTTTGATCACTAGTTGGTCAATGACCTGAATTGTGGATGATATTTTTGTCTGTTTGTTTTTTTGAAGTCAGAGTCTCACTCTGTTGCCCAGGCTTAGAGTGCAGTGGCATTATCATAGCTCACTGCAACATCAAACTCCTGGGCTCAAGTAATCCTCCTATCCCAGCCTCCCAAATAGCTGGGACTACAGGCGCGTGCCACCACATTTTGATAATTTTTCTAATTTTTGTAGAGATGAGGTCTTGCTCTTGCTCAGGCTAGTCTTGAACTCCTGGCCTCAAGCGATCCTCCTGCCTCAGCCTCCCAAGGGGCGAGGATTACAGGTGTGAGCCACCAGGCTTGGCCCATGAGCCATGTTTATTCTACACATTTCATGATGAAATATTCAGCTAAAAACTTAAGTCACTGGCCCAAGGGTAAGAAAAGAAAATTTCTTCGGTGACTTCTTTCCCTCATAAGTGCCTATGTGCCTTCCCACATATCCCAGAACTGAAATCTAAGCGCCGGTAATTGCCTCAATATCTACCATTCTCCATCAACAGAAGTGCTAGTAGTTTGGGTCATGGCCTCTTCTCTTCCTTTTGGCTTGTAAAGAAGAAAAAAACACACATTTTAGACTTCCATTATGAGCTCTCCTGCTTGACCCTGCTGGCTTTGAAACCACGAAATGATCCCTCTCCGTGTTTCATATTTCTCCTTTTAGAAGGAGCAAGTGGGAATCAATTGGCAGGAACATTATGAAAAGAATTAGAGTGAAAACTGAAACTGCTTCAAACACCAGATGCCAAAAGAACAAACCTGGTTAATAATCTAACTTTTAAATATATCATTTGCTTTCTAGCAAAGAAAATAGCGGTAGGAAAACAGGCAACATAAATGTGTCATAACACCCACCCACTTAAAAAATTGCATTCTAATGGGGTTCGGGGTGGAAGGAATGGGTGAAGGAAAAACACAAATAATATTATTTAAATTCCTACTATGTATCAGGTACCTTGATATAGATTTTAAATGTTATTTCACTTTCTGTAACTGCCTCAGAAAAACATTTGCAGGTTGGGTGGAATTTAAGTCTGTCTCAGTTTGAGCATTGGGACTCATTAGTTGCCTACAGTGAAAGACTTTTTACAATTCCTTTAAAAAATAAAAACAAATTCTGTTCAAGAGGATATGTTGGGAGTCCCCAAGACTACCCCCATGTTTTAGAGATTCACTGGAAGGATTCACGGGACTCAAATATAGTTGTACTCATGACTAAGATTTATTACAGCAAAGTAGTAAGGATAAACAGCTGGCTGGATCAGAGGGGAAACGTGCACTCAGGATCCTTACGCAGGTTTTCTTATGCCCTTCCCTCCCCTGAGGGGTCACATAGAGCACACTTACCCCAGAAACAAAAATGCAGTTTGCATGACACGTTTCTGCTCAAGGAAGCCCAGAGAGCTTCAATGTCCAGGATTTTTATTGGGGACTGGTCACATGGGCACCCTGTGCCTACTGCATACCAAAAGTCCAGACTCCCAGAAAGAACACAGGTATTTAGCATAATCATGTCGTTTGTACAGTCTAGGAACAATATACCAACCTTCTCAGTTAACTATTGACTGGGACTGCTCTGACAGCCAGCCAAAGGCTACCTTGCAAGCAGGACTTTCTAAAGACAGCCGTTGCAGGCATGCTATGTTAACTTTTCTGCATAGATGATGTAGTAAAATTTACGCTGCTCCTGCCCATGACCAGCACCCTCTTCCAAACATATAGCAAGGATAGATAAAATATCAAAAGATAGAGTAAAAAGAAAAATATAGCCAGGTTTGAAAAATAATCTTCATGGACCAGAAATGGAACATGGTAAAGATATAGTAATGTAGAAATAGAAGTGATACTGAAGCACAGTATGTAATTAGAATAAACCCTGAAGAATGCAACAGTACTGAAGTGGACCACAGCATAAAGTCACAAATTTATTTATAGAATATTAGATCTATATTGGAAATCTGTCCATTCGTAGGTGGCCTTGCAAATGGAAAAATTGGTATTATTCAAGTTGAAAATACTATTTATGGTGTTCATATCCATTAGGGCTAATTGCTCAGATTGAAGCTAAGTAAAAGTTTTAAATTTAACCAAATGTGCTTTGTTTCAGAATCATTTAAGTTTAATCCTCAATTGGTAACAAATGTCGCACAAGTAGCTTTAAATGCAGCCCAATCCAATAGAACTTTCTAAGACAATGGAAATATTCTTGCTATCACGTTCTAGTCACACGTGACTACTGAGCACTTGAACTGTGGCTAATGTGACTGAGAAATTGAAATTTTTATTTTATTTCATTTTAATTAATTTAAATTTAATTAGTAATATGTGACCAGTGACTTCAGTATTGGAAACACATTTTCTAATGGGTCCACTGCCTCGTTTGTTGTAATCACAGGAGCCTCTTTCAAAATGTCTTGGCAGAGCAGATGATTTTGAGAGAGAGAGAGAGAGAGAGAGTGTGTGTGTGTGTGTGTGTGTGTGTGTGTGTGTGTTGGGCAGAGTCAACAACCCATGTACAGTTTACAAATGTACATACCTAATTATCAGAAGGAGAAATTCCAGGACTACTTTAGATCATCCTAACTTAGCTCACCCATGATCGCTTCACATTTGTAACTTGACTCTTCAAAAAATCTATAACCACACTTCATTCATTTAAGTGGGGGTAGTGGTAAGTAAAACTCCTTGAATATTCAACTTCTTGATAATCTCTTTGCATAAATTAAATTTTCCTAGAAAAGAACAAAAGGAGGAGGAAGAGGTAGTGGTGAGCAGTAATGTCCAGGAGAATCTGTATTATATATGAATAATGGTTCAAGCTAGTTTTGCTTATTTCATTTTGCTTTTAAGAAAACAAGATGGACTATTTTCCATTTTTTTCTGTGAATTATATTGTTGTGAAACTGAAGATTCGTCAGGATGCCATCTGAATTCTAAAAATAAAATGGTACTGACATGCTGAACCATTAGACTACGTCATGAGGAGTAAGCTTCAAGTAATGACACTCATTTGTCCATTAACTTCATAGTATGCACTGAATATTTCCCATGTACAAGCCACTATGCTGAGTATAATGCATGGTGCAAAGATAAGTCCCTGACCGCAATTCTGATCAAGACCTCACACCTGGAGTGAATAAAACTTTGAAGAGGTTTTGCAGCATATTCCTGATGGAATTCTCCAGTAGGGAATTTTTGCATACAATTTTGCTTATGACTATATCCGGAAGGATTATGATCAGAAAATTTTCAGTGACAGAAAACCATAGTATTCATCCTTCCACCTCAAAACTAGCTATAGACTAAATGGAATATAGTATCCTAGATGAGATCCTTAAAACAGAAGCTATTAGTGGAAAACCTGAATAAAGTCTGAAGTTTAGGTAATAGTAATTCACTTCTTAGTTTTGACAAATGTACCATATTGATGTTACTATTAGGATAAAATGATGAAACAAGGCACAGGAATTCTCTATACTATCTTTGCAACTTTTCTGTACATCTAAAATTATTCAAAAACTAAACATTTCTTAAAAATATGGAAACATAAGCAAGATTGCCTGAAACTCCTGAGAACTCTCTCTTGGATCCTGGCAATCAGCTAGCTGGCTGGGGGCTGCCTTTCCCCCAGAAGGAAGGGCTGCACATGACCTCAATGTCCCCCAGAGTCTCCAAAAACTCCCATAAGGAGCTGGCATTCAAGCCCAAACTATTTGGCAGTGTATCTCAAAATATTTGTCTCCAGTGTCAAGGCTCCTCTTACACTTGCTGCATAAAAATGTAGAGCAAAGGGTTGGGATGCCTATTCTGTTATAGATTCCATCCCCAGTGTCCAGCTGTGCCTAGACACACCATTTTGAGAGGACAGGAGACTCATGTATCTTCTGACCATTCCTTTTTGTGAGTTCCAGTCTGTACCATGTCACACAAGCCCATTTCATAAATTATGCTATGGAAATACCATCATACTTTATTTTTGAATTTGTGTTTTTGAACATTTCTGTTTTCTTACTAACAGAAAAGGAAAAGTTCGAATAACCTACTGTTTGAAAGTTGAAAATCAAAGGAAGTATGAGGAGGAGACAAGGAACTGAATAGACCATAGATTTGAATACGAAAAGCTAAATCTGAAAGTATAGACCGGTTAGTGTGTCAATTCCAAAACGAGTCTTTAAATTGTCATTCTAACTTTGATGTATGCATAATTTGTGCAAACAAATGTTTGAGTAAAAATATTTATATGTGCTTATTCAAAATTCATTAACTTTTATGGATCAAAAATTTCAATGTTCTCACTGATTTTAAATGCCTAAATGTATTTTTATAATCAAATATTATAATTATGGATAGAAAATATTATTTGCAAGCATAAACTTGGAGGTTAGAATGGAATCATTTTAAATACAGGAAAAATCAAATTTTGAAAAATGCCTGTAGAAAGCTTTCACGTTCCGCAGTCTATGTACTTAATGAGGAACAGCTTGTCTTCACAATTTAATTTTTTAATTTTTTTTTTGAGACAGAGTCTTGCTCTGTCACCCCAGATAGACTATAGTGGCATCATCATAGCTCACTGCAACCTCAAACTCCTGGGCTCAAGCTATCCTCCTGCCTCAGCCTCCTGAGTAGCTGAGACTACAGACACATGCCCCCATGCCCAGCTAATTTTTCTATTTTTAGTAGAGATGAGGTTCTCACTCTTGCCCAGGCTAGTCTCAAACTCCTGAGCTCAAGCAATCCTCCCAAAGTGCTAGGATTATAGGCACAAGCCACCGCACTCTGCCATGTCTTCGCAATTTTAAAGGCAGCTGGAGGTTTTTACACATCAGTACAGACAAGCCTATGCAAGACCTCCTAACATTGAGAACAGGTTTTTAAATAATGTGTGAAAATTTGTGGGTTGTAATATAGTTAGTACTCTCACATGACAAATAAGAGAAGAAAAATCAATTCCCACCCTAAGAATGAAAGAGTAGTCCTGCAGGAGCAATATGCCAATTGAATGAACAATTTCAAATTTGGGCAACAGACTTTTTAGAAGAATAGATTTATATCCTCTGTGAAAATGCAGGGCTGAGAGTTTCATCAAATGGTTTCATAGGCAAAAATCAGCAAATTTCTTTGAAGCAGGGAGAAAGAAAAAAAGCAGTTAAAGGGAAGGTTCTCCCTGAATCTTTTATATTCCCCCTCCCCTAAGGCTATCCATAGCCATATAACCATTATTTTCTTCTTGATCCTCCCCAAATCAGGAAGACTTCTCCATCTTCTTGATAATTCCATAATGATAAAATATTTTTAGCCTGTTTCAGATACTTTCAAAAGGAAGTAGAGATTCTCTTCTAGTAATGAAAGAAGACTCCACTATGGCCTATATTATACTCTGATTACAAGTAAAACTACTTGGCAAAATAGAGAAAGAAACTACCTAAGGACTTTGAAAAGTAGAGAAAATGTGCTTGGGATTGGGTAGTTGTGTGAGTTATGTCGTCATGCCATTATACTAGGTCTTCTGTGGATTCTGGCTACATTGAGCTCTGATGCAGCTAGTTTCCAGATCTGTGAGAGCTGGCATAGTCTGTCTCAGTGGCAGTACCCTGACTCTGTGCAGCCCAGAGGGCTTGGTCAGGTGTCACATCCATCCAAACTGTGCCCTAGAAGGTAGGATGTGGAGCACTGCCCTTTATTCATAAGTCATGTTCTTTTCTCACATTCCTTTTCCTCATAGCCTATGATATCCTGCTTTTTAAAATAAAGAGATATTTGGAAATTTTATTTTCAAAACAGCCTATCTTAAATCAGACTGATAAAGAAATATTTAGTTAGGACATCACATTCTTATGACTTTTGATCAATACATTTTTTAAAATTCTTTCAAAAATGGGTATGTGTTATAAATCTGGGTGCTCCTGTGTGAGGTACATAAATATTTAGGATTGTTATATCTTCTCATTGTATTGCTCACTTTGTCATTATACAGTGGCCATCTTTGTCTTTCTTTACTATTGTTGATATATAGTCAATTATATCTGATATGAGGATGGTTACACCTGCTTTCTTTAGGTTTCCATTTGCATGGAATGTATTTTTCATCCCTTTCCCTTGAGTCTGTATGAGTCCTTGTACATTAGATGTGTTTCCTGGAGACAGAAGATACTTGCGTTGTATTTTTTCATCCATTCCGCCAGCCTATATGTTTTGAGTGGGGCATTCAGACTTTTCATGTAGATTGATAGAATTGATGTGTGGGATGCTGTTCTGGTTCATCCTGATGGGTTGTACCTTATTGCTTTGTTTTACCTTTTGTGCTATTGTTTTATAGTAACTCTGAGCTTTAGTTTTTAGATGGTTTTACACTGGTTGGTGTCTATTGTGCTGATCCATGTATGATACACTTCTAAGTATTTCCTGCAGGGCAGATTTGGTCTTGACAAATTCTCTCAGGGTTTGCTCATCTGGAAAAGTCTTTATTTCTCCTTCATATATGAAACTTAGTTTTGCAGGATACAAAATTCTAGACTGGCAGTTGTTCTGTTTAAGATGACTGAAGATGGGGCCTCAACCCCTTCTGTCCTGTAAGGTCTTAGTTGAGAAGTCTTCAGTTAGCCTGATGGGTCTTCCTTTATAAGTTACTTGATGTTTCCACCTCACAGCTTGTAGGAGTTCCTCCTTTGTGTTGACTTTGGCTAGGCTGATGACTATGTGTCTTGGTGATTGTCTCCTTGCAATGAATCTCTCAGGTGTTCATTGAGCTTCTTTTTTTTTTTTTCCTTCCTTTTTATGTTTATTTTTTTATTTTATTTTATTTTTTAAATTTTTTTTATTTCAGCATATTATGGGGGTACAAATATTACGGTTATCTATATTGCCCATGCCCCCCTCCCCCCTCGAGGCAGAGCCTCAAGCATGTCCATCCCCCATACATTGTACATCTCACTCATTATGTTTGTATATACTCATCCCCTTTGATCTTCTTGTATCTGGATGTCTAAATCCTAGTAAGACCAGGGAAATTTTCCTCAATTATTTTCTGAAATAGGTTTTCTAGCCCTTGTGCATTTTCTTCTTCTCCCTTGGGGATGCTTATGATTCTTATATTTGGCCAATTCGCATAATCCCGTATTTCTTGTAGGCTTTGTTCATTCCTCTTAATTCTCTGTTCATTATTTTTGACTGACTGAGTTAATTTGAAAAAGTCTTTAAGCTTTAATATTCTTTCCTCTCCCTGGTCTAGTCTAATCTTAAAAGTTTATACTGTATTTTCTATTTCCTTAAATGAAATTTTCATTTCTAAAAGTTCTATTTGGTTTTTTTTTAATATGTCGATCTCTTCAGTGGATTTTTCATTCATTAAGCAAACCCTATAAGATCCAAGCAAAGAGATACAAGCATTGTAATTGCCAGAGATTTCAACACCCCTTTGACAGAACTAGACAGATCATCCAAGCAGAAAATAAATAAAGAAACTATGTATTTAAATGCGACTCTAGAACAAGTGGGCCTAACAGACATTAATAGAACATTTTCCACAAAAATTACTGAATATATATTCTTCTCATCAGCACAAGGACAATTAATGCAAGACTGATCACATCTTAGGCCACAAAACATGTCTCAACAAATTCAAAAAATAAAAATCATACCATGTATCTACTCAATCATACTTGATTAAATTAAAAAGCTTCTGCATAGCCAATGAAATAATCTACAGAGTAAATAGACAACCTACAGAATGGGAAAAAATAGTAGCAAGCTATGTATCCAATAAAGGGTTAATAACCAGGATCTACAAAGAACTCAAGCGAATTAGCAAGTAGAAAACAACCCCATTAAAAAGTAGGCAAAAGACATGAACAGAAGCTTTCCAAAAGATAGACTAATGGCCAATAAACATATGAAAAAATGTTTGACATTACTAACCATGAGGAAAATGCAAATTAAAACCACAATGAGATATCACCTTACCCCAGTTAGAATGGCTTTTATTAAAGAGTACAAAAACAATAGATGCTGGCATGGATGCAGAAAGAAAGGAACACTTACATGCTGTTGGTGGGACTGCAAATTAGGTCAAGCTCTATGGAAAATAGTATGGAGATTCCTCAAAGAACTAAAAGTAGACCTACCATTTGATCCAGGAATCCCACTACTGGCTGTCCATCCAAAGGAAAAGAAGTCATTTTATCACAAAGACACCTGCACTCTAACCTTTATTGTAGCACAATTCACAATTTCAAATATACGGAATCAACCCTAGTGTTCATCAATTTATGAATGGATTAACAAAATGTGATTATATGTATGCTATGGAATACTACTCAGCCATGAAGAAAGATCAATTAAAGCTTTTTACAACAATTTGAATGGAACTAGAGACCCTTATCCTAAGTGAAACATCTAAATAATGGAAAAACAAACACCATACATACTCACTATTAAACTGGAACTAACCAATGAGTACACATGTGCACAAAGGGAGGTAAAACTAAATGGAAATCAAGCATCGGGGGAGGAGGAAGAAGGGGACTGGCAAAAACCTATCTAATGGGTACAATGACCAGTATCTAGGTGATGGAACACATATAATCCTGACTCAAGCATAACAAAATCGATACATGTAACCAAAAACATTTGTACTTCCATAGTATTTTGAAATAAAAAAATGAAAATGAATGGGTATGTTTATCAGGATGAAATTCAAATCCATACTGCATATGAACCATTCACCAGTTTATATAGTCAATAGGCTTTCCATTGGAGCACAATCTATGTATACTGGCACCTTAAATTTCTAGAAAAATTGTTTCCTTTTGAAATTTTTTTCTGTGTGAGGTTTTAAGATGATATGAAGCAGCCTTTGCTGATTCTAATCATCTCTTTCAACATACACATGCCCTTCCCCATTCCTATTCATATGGAAACATTCACTCATACTCTGACTCCTCAGTCCTTAGGGAACACTTTCCTACCATCACCCTTCCTTCCCCTTCATCCTGCTATCCATTACTAGAACACCCTGAAGTTCTCCTTTCATAAAACACTTTTTTGTTATAATTACTTGTCAATGTCTGTGTTCCCATTTGACACTAAATTCTATGAGGGCAGCAAATATGTCTGTTTTGTTTACTCCTATTTTTCATTATCTGGCACAGTGTCTGTGTGGGATAATGTGCTAGGAGGGAATCAATAAATATGCTTGAGTCAATGAAAAACTAAATATGCTATTGCCACCAAGGAAAAACCGCCTCCATATTACATGTATGAGGAAGTAACAACATCCAATAAGATGGAGATATTGTTCACCTTCCTTGAGGAAATAATATTTTTCATACATAATATTTTTAAGAAAAATATTTTCAATGAAGATGAATGTAATTATTTTTATTAATGGATTACAAAAATTAAAAAATAGATACATAATAGTTCATCAACTTATTTTTAACTATTTGAATTAAACATATATTTCATGATATCCACAATATATTTTTAACACAAAATGGATAATATAATTGAATTATATTTTTGTTTGATAAAACAAATACACACAGATATACACAATGGGATTTTATGTATTCTATTGATTTTTTTAAATTTTTTATTTTTAATTATGGGTACATAATTGTTGCATATCTTTATAAAGTACATGTGATGTTTTGATACAGGCATACAATGTGAATTAATCAAATTGGGGTAATTGGGATATCCATCACCTCAGGTATTTAACATTTCTTTGTGTTAGGGTATACTTTAAAATAACTACAAGAGTAGAATTGGAACATTCCTAACTTATTGCTGATTACAGTCACTTCGTTGTGCTATAAAATATTATTCATTCTAACTATCTAACTATATTTTTGTGCCCATTAACCATCCCCACTTTACCCACCTCTCTCTGCTACCCTTCCCAGCCTCTGGTTACCGTCATTTTACTCTGTCTCCACGAAATCAATTGTTTTAATATTTAGCTCCCACATATGGGCGAGAACATATGAGATTTGTCTTTCTGTGCTTGGCTTATTTCACTTAACATAATGTTCTCCAGTTCGATCCATGTTGCAAATGGCAGGATTTCATTCTTTCTTGTACGTCTGCACAATGGGATTTTAGAGAGAAGTTTTCATTTTCTATTTTATACTTTTTATATTGTAAAATTTTAAACAATGTTTAAGCCACAAAATATAAAAGAAAAATAAAACTTTGCTATTCTGTTTTAGTTCTTCTGATAAATGCTAGGATGGCAAGAATTTCTGTATCATAGATAATACATACATTAATAGAATAACATATCAGATTTTGCCATAAGAAGGCATGTATTTGGCCTTTTAAATTTTTCATTGAATAGAAACATACACATATATATATACACACATAGAAAAGTATACAAATCATTACTCTTCCGCTTAATAAATTTTGAGAGAATAATTGGATTGTAATTGTCCTTCCTTCTTATTTTATTTAACTCTTTAAACATTCTTCTGTCCCATTCTTCCTATCTTCACCTTCTGTGATTTCTATTTCACATATGTAAGACTTTTTCACTAGATCAACATGTATCTTACACTTTTTTTCTATATTCAGCACTCTTTTTCTTCCTGAGCTTCAGTTTGGTCTCTATTGATCTATCTTCACTAATCTTCTCTTCTCTGTGTCCAGTTTTTTGTTTAAATCACCTATTACTTTTTTATTCCAGATATTGTATTTTTCCTTTCTAAAATTAGTTTGATTCTTTATTATATATGATAATTGTTTGAGATCCTCCATCTCTTCACCAATTTGCTCATCTTTCCCTCTATTTGGGGAGCATATTAGTTATACTAATTTTAAGGTCCTTTTTTTGCTATAATATCTGAATCACCTATAAATCTTTTTCTATTTTCTGTGGGTTTTGCTGTCGTTGGTTTTTATTTTTAATTTTTTTTT